>SRMA01025443.1:7891-91649 GCA_007224835.1 Danionella cerebrum | reverse complement strand
TGGTTAGATGGTCGGTCGGATGTTTGTTCAGATGCTTGGTTGGATGTTTGGTCAGATGGTTGGATGAATGTTTGGTTGGTCAGTCGACTATTCGTTAGTTTGGTTGGGTATTTGGTTTTTGTTCATTGTTTCCCTAATTACCAGGTGTCTTAAAGATTTTTCATATGTATTCCCCAATCTTAAATTACTAATTATTTCTGATGTTCTATTCATGTATGAAGATTATTTAACATCAGGATATTGCTCTTGAAAAATGAGAACAGTATACCTCGCAGAGTGATGACATGGTCACCTTGAAAGTCTTTTGAGTAGTTCCTTTTTTAAGCCTTCCCCGATGACCAGCGTCCGGTATCCTTTTAATATCTCTGTGTGGCTGAAGCACAATGTCTTGCATTGTTAAAGAAGGCTGTGTAATAAAGGCTTATGGTCTGAGCTGAATCACGCTGGCTCTGGATTTGCTTTGCATGCGGGAGCTTTCAGACTCTACGCATTTGTTTCTAGATTCACTGCCACTGCTGGGGTTGTGTGGAGCTGGAGCAGACATAAACTAACTTGATTTCACATGCTTTTCACCAGTCAGTCTTCAGAAGGGCAGGGGTCAAGAATCATGTGTGAACTGATGTCTTGGTTTATTTTTTTCCTCAATAATGCACAATAGTATTCCTTTTGCTTTCTTTTTTTATTGTTTTGATGCCACATTCTGTCTCGTCAATGTAAAGTGAATGGAGGCTAATTTGCTCTTGTCTCGCCAAGTGCCCAACATAAACAGAGAAGAAACGTGATTATTTGAGAGAAATTCCTTGGCTGCTGCAGCTGAGCATGTGGAATTCATTACAGACGAGGAATTTACAAAGCAAGTGAAAGTGAGCACATGTGCTCAGAGTCACGCAGCCTTGTCCATCAAGAGCATATTACGAGCGACTTCCTGGCTCAAGCTCAAAGGTTTAACCCCAGGTTAATAAATTAAACTGGTTGGCTAATTGAAAAAATGTTTATTGATTTCTTAAATATAGCGTCAACTTATTTGTTAAAGTAATATGTAATATATCACCACTAGAGGTCCACAGAAGAACCAGTCTGGTGAGGCCAACAAAGCAAGTACTGGTAACTAAGCCAATCACTGGTACTATACTGGCTAAGTTTAATAATTCACATGACCAATGACATGATGGTGACAAGTAAGTAGCATCTAAGCGAACATCTAAGCAAGGGGATTACAGACACAGTTGTGGTTGTATATCTGCATTCTATGAAATAAAAAGTTGCAATTCATTACCTAACGTTATCTGTACAATGCAATTTCCAAATATGTGTTTTCTCAAAGGTTCTACTAGATCCATGTACAAAACAACCGCTATTGGGTTTTTATTGAGGTTACACCAAGGCCATAGACATTCACAGTTCTTAAACTTACAACACGATATCTAGAACATCTGAAACCCATCGAAATATATATCGCATTCTTGATTGACATTTGATCGTGAAAAAAAAGGAAGTAAATCTTTGAGCAGGAAAAACTTGCAATATTTGTACAAGACGTACAGAGATCTGGTAAGGGTTAAATACATGCTCTTGGGGGCTGAAAAAAGGTAACATACCTAAAGTCAACATGAATGTCTGTATTTGTTAGGTAGTTCAACATTTAATCAATCTCCTATCTGATTTAAAACAAGCTAGCGTTAGCATGTTCTAAAGCGTTCGCTCTCTAGGCAAAAAAAAAAATGAGTCTGTTTATGGAGAATTTTTTAAACTGTAAACTCAATTGTTGTTGATCAAAAGTGTTGGTCCTAGATGTTGTCACCTGTGATCATCTGCAGTTGGACAGTCGGTAAAATCTGTTTTTTCTTCCACTGAGTTATTTTTGTCTTTCATGAAATAGGTCCAAAAGATGTTGTTTTAACTGCTTCTGTTGAGTCTGCTTCAGGGATCTTGCTCACAGTGACAAACTCCATCGAATATTGACTTGATTTTTATGGTTCTCAACATTCTATCTCCCATTTTTCAACCTATTATTGACCTGGTGTTTGCGGACATTGCAAATCTATTTAAGTTCTATCTGGGATTTCAAACAAACATCTGTAATAACAGAAAGAGGAGCTATTTGTGCCATGTTTCTGGGTGGGCAGTTTGACCTCAAAAATTGAATATAGCCATCTTGATCTTTTTCTGTCTTTCTAAGAACAATATGCCTCTTTATCAGTCACTTTCCCATATTTGTCAGTTAAATCATGTCCGCCTGTGTAATCCCCTGGACGGCTTGTTAAAATAGCTGAGTAACGTCTGTGTGTTGGGGTGATCACCAGAGAAGGGATTCATTTGTTGTGCGTTTGTTTCCTGAGATCATATTTCCAATGAATGCTTTATGAGGTCAATTTAAAGTAGCGACTACAAATTACAGCCACTTTTATTACCCACGCCTGAAGGGGCACCAGAAATGTTAACTCTCTCAAAGAGTTCAGGCCGTTCCGCAACTGCAAGTGGCTGACATCTGGACTCTAGGAAATAAACAAGCTAATCTCTAGCATCTTTGTCAGAATTTTTTTATCGTCCTATTATTAAAACAAAGCATGTTTAAATCAGTCACTTGTTCAAACCTTGAACATTTAAGTCACGTAGTGTGGCATGTGATCTTTTCTCCATGTCGAGCATCCTCTGGATCCACCAATCATCACAACTAAATAAAACTTATATAAAGTCTCCCAAAAAACTGCTGCCATCATGGAAACTCCTGCACATACCGTTCCGAGAAATGCACAAATTTATTGTTGATGTGTAGATCCTAAATGATGCTCAGGACACTTTCCATGGAATGTTTCCTTAATGGTCTGCTGCAACACCCTAAAACCATTGCCCATTTTTTGGCATGGGAACGAATGAGGTGAAAAGTTGACAGGAAACACATGGCGTGTTCTGTAAAGGCTGGAAAGAAGAATTCAAATGTCAAGATTGTTCTGTGAAATGTTGTGTAACTGCAACACGTATATCACGTGCCATGCCACAACTGTGTTTAGAAGAATTTTCTGAGAATACAAATGCTTTTGCCCCCAATGGGACTATTAGATTTCTCTTTTTGCAAACCTTTGAAACAGACCATAGGTGAAGAGGCAGAACCGCCATTAAAAGTATAGATCTCTGTTCAACTTTGTCCTCTTCCCAGCCCCCCAATGACCTCAAAAAATATACAGCTGCAGGGTTTCTCACAGAAGTGCAGGGTCTTTGACATCTGACCTTTTGCAACCTTGACCTCTTGATTTAAAGAAACTACTCTGACAATAGTAGGATGCATCTTCATGATTCTTTGCCAGAGCACTCTATGTGGATACCTAAAAAGATTTAAAATTATTGCCAACTAAGTTAACAGAAATCCCCATAACAAGCCTATACCAACACCCTAGAAACCGCCAAAGAAGACTCAAAAGCACTTTGGCAAAGACAAAGAAAAGTACAGAAATCACACTGTGGCAACCGTATACCACCACCCTAGCAACCTCCAAAGAAGACTCAAAAACACTTGCAAATAAATAGAAATGTAGAAATCTACATACCCACTGTATAGCAACCCCCAAAGAGAGCTCAAGAAAACCATGGAATAGTGAAAGAAAGTTACAGAAATTCCCATGGCAACTGTAAGACACCAAACCTTAAAAACACTAACAAAGAACTAGAAATGTAGAGAAATCTACATGGCAACTGTACAGCAACACCCTACAACTCCCCCTCCAAAAAAAGACTCAAAAACACTAACAAAAAAATTGAAATTAAAATCTGTCATCTAAATATTCAAGAAATAAGGAAAAACAACATGTTCGTGGTTAACTGCTCATTACCACCAGTGCCGAACATGAGGGTGGCAAAAGATTTTTCCTAACCAACATTCCGTTAAATCTGTTTAAATTTTTTTTAAACCTTTGTTTAGCCAGAGGTCAAAAGTCATCACCAAACAACCATAAAAGAATGATACAGAGTTTTAAGGGTGTATGGACGAGGGGCTTAAGTGGGTTTTAGGACTATTTTGAGTCCAAAACATTAATAATTGTGTTTCTAATCCAACAGATGAAGATGTTCTTTGGAGGCGTAAATCCCTGACACATCAAAGAACAGCCCACCTCAGGTTCTTTAGCTTACATACACTGATCGCTATGATGATATAAATAATAATGGTCTAGGGGTTACCGAGCTCAAAGACTAGCAATAGATGTCTCGTGGCCTCTGAGAGCAGCAGACCTGAACTGACCGGGGAGTGCGTGTGATTAAAGCTGAGCTGAAATTAGGGCACATGGGGGGTAGATGGGCGGTCATGCTTGGCCGGCCCACCCGGTTCAGGTCGTTGTGTTTGGGTTGAGTCTGTTCACAGCTGGGACATTCCCATAGGAAGAGACAAAAGAACAAGGGATGTGGGGTTAATCTGAATTTAGCATAATGTGATTTGACATGGAGCAAATTAGATCTACCTTCATGATGAGCGACACAGTAAATGGATTATTTGGGTAAAAAAATTGATGTCCAAATACTTTCACTAAGTTCTTTGTCTCAGACTGATTGAGATCACCATTATACAATTTAGTACAACCAAGAACAACAATCAGAAACACACTTTTCCAGATGTTTGAAAAGAAAGAAATATTTCTTGTCCAGGTTGGACCAGTAAGCCATATCAGATACAGGATGCTACTCAGATACTGAAGACTGCTCCTTAAAACCACTCCAGCAACAACAGACTTCAAAAACGAATGTACTCTGAATGTGAAAATAGACAAATCAGATGACAGGACTCTGAGATGAAGACGTTCCTTGTATTCTATTTCTGAAATGGAAAACGCATGAGGAGATAAAGTTGTTTATGTTTTGAGATGCATTTAACAGAGCCAGCAGGTCGATATTATCCTGTAGGGAGATGCATGGTGATCTACTTTTAGTTTCCATTGATGTAGACCCTTTCTGGAAATTCCTTCTTGTCCGCAGGTTAATATATAAAGAGCTATATAGCAAAGGCACAAATCATAATCATAAACAATGTAGATATCATGTTACATAAGTATATAATTCCTCTATCTCTATATACACACTATAAAATTTTCATTTTCTATAAAAATGAAACTACAAAGAACCAAGATAATTGTAATGGAACGTTTTTGGTGCCATTTAACATTTATTTTCAAAGGCACTGTTTCTTTTCTCTAACAAAGTGCTATAACGGTATCTAAAAAACACAAAGAACCAGTGAAGAACTAAAAAGAGCTTAAGGGTTTCTTTAAAGTGAAAAAGTGCAATATGGCACCCTCAAACTAGCGCA
Source organism: Danionella cerebrum (assembly GCA_007224835.1). Classification (NCBI taxonomy): domain Eukaryota; kingdom Metazoa; phylum Chordata; class Actinopteri; order Cypriniformes; family Danionidae; genus Danionella; species Danionella cerebrum. The sequence continues at coordinate 86,356 of SRMA01025443.1, read as the reverse complement.
AAACCTTTTTTAAGAGTTTACCAACATCCTAAAAGTACTTTTGGACCCATCTAATAACTCACTGGATGATCCCACTCACATGAAGAGCACTTTAAACAGAATGATATACATTACACTGTATATAAAAGACGTTTTTATATTTGGGAACTATATGCGATGCTATATCCAGCGTTTGTTTGAGAATCTCGTGGAGATGTGGATGTTGTGGAATAATAAGCGGCTATGAGAGAAAGAAAGGGGAGGGCTATCAAACCGGAGGGCTGAACTGCTGAGGGGAGATCGGCTCCATCGAGTCAATCTCTCCAGTCAGAGAAAAATCACCTCCACACGAGAGATGCTATAAACACCACGTCTCCCAGATCTGGACGCTTTATCTCAACTTTGCGGAATTACTCGGTTGGGTTTTTCAGTCTGGAGTTTGAAGGTGAGAGAAAGTCTTCTGGTCCACTCTTTAACCTCGAAAAGTCAAACGAGATCGTTTTAACCGTTACTTAGTTTTACCGTTAAATTCGTTACGTCGCTATTTGGAGTAACTACTGACGATTTTTATAGTTATCAATGACTACAACTTTTTGCTATCGGGATAGTTGGGTAATTTTTTCTTATATATTTAGCAGTTTTTAAATATTAAATCTGTATCTGTAAACCATTAGCTTTTAAATTTCAATCGCAATATTTTTAACTTTACACTAAATATATATATAGTTATAGTTTACGTTATAAATAACTTAAGTTAGGTCACATTTTACAACGACGATTATTCCAATTCACGATGATAGAAATAAAACAAGTGATAATAATAAATCAGCTGTATATTATAATGTACATAAATGCCGGTTTAGTATAACTGTCTGTTCAAAAACGATATTACGATTATTAATAATCTTTTGTATTGTTAACATTATATATTCTTCAACAAAGCTAACCCATTTTTGCTGCTCTTACGATAATCAGGGAAAAAAAATTAATTAGCTGTATATTAATTCATTTTACACAAATTAGTTTAGTGACCTTGCTATGTTGCAACATTGTTATAGTTATTAATAATATTTAACAAAAACACTTGAATTTATTTTAATTCTTCTAATGGACATTAAAAACTAAGTTTTGAAATTGCTTAAAACTTTTAGTCATTGTAATTGCTTTTGAGAAGCACCAAAATACAACTTTTAGTGAAATACAAAATTAGTGAAAAAGTTTTGCGTTTTTATATATATATATATATATATACATACATTTGTTGTATTTTATGCTTTGTCATCATAACATAAAGCTTATAATTGATCAAATTATGAATATGTTCTTATTAACTGATTATTTATATCTTGTAGCATTTCCATGATGCAGTTTTTGGACCGGTGGTCTGCATTTATCCTTTGCAAGGATTTTTACCTGACTTGAGAAAACGTGTTTAGATGACATCATACTGAGAGAAGAACTGGATACACTTCTTTCCGAGTCCACGAGCACCCCTCTGTGGCCTATGGTGACTTGCACTTTGGATGTAAAAGTAACAAGCCGGTGTCAACCATGGATGACCTAATTGCCAGACACTACAACTTCACTGGGAAATTTCGCAAGGTCGACAAAGACCCAGGACTTAGAGCGGACTCTGTTGTGTTCATCATTGTGTGTTGCTTTATTATCCTGGAAAATGTCCTGGTTCTCCTCACCATTTGGAGGACAAAGAAGTTTCACAAGCCCATGTACTATTTCATTGGGAACTTGGCCTTGTCAGACTTGCTGGCTGGAGTGGTGTACACAGCAAACATCTTGCTATCAGGAGCCAACACCTACAAGCTGACTCCAACGCAGTGGTTCTTCAGAGAAGGGAGTATGTTCGTAGCCCTGGCCGCTTCTGTGTTTAGTCTCTTGGCCATTGCTATTGAGAGACACTTGACAATGCTGAAGATGAAACTCCACAACAATGGCAAGACCTGCCGTGTATTTATGCTCATCAGTACCGTTTGGTTCATTGCTGCCATCTTGGGGGGTCTCCCCATCATGGGATGGAACTGCATCGAGAGCATGAACAACTGCTCCACAGTTCTGCCTCTTTATCACAAAACCTACATCCTTTTCTGCACCACAGTATTCAGTGTCATCCTGATGGCCATTGTTATCCTCTATGCCAGAATCTACGCTTTGGTTCGCACTCGAAGCCGCAAACTTGTGTTCCGGAAAGTTGCCAATGGTCGTGGCTGCAACAAAAGTTCAGAAAAGTCCATGGCTTTACTGAAAACTGTCATCATTGTATTGAGCTGCTTCATTGCATGTTGGGCACCACTCTTTATCCTACTCCTCCTCGATGTGGCTTGCCAAATCCGCACTTGCCCGATTCTTTACAAGGTTGACTGGTTCCTAGCATTGGCCGTTCTGAATTCGGCCATGAATCCTCTAATCTACACCCTGACCAGCAACGAGATGCGCCGAGCATTCATCAAGATGCTCAACTGTGGCATCTGTGTCCAACCGGCTGGCAAGTTCTCAAGGCCAATCATGGGAGCCGAGTTCAGCCGGAGCAAGTCAGACAACTCCTCCCATCCCAACAAGGACGAGCCAGAATACTCACCAAGGGAAACCATTGTCTCTTCTGGGAATATCACCTCTTCTTCTTAAAGGGACGATCACGTACATTTCTTCGTGATATGTAGGGCTTGTTTGAAGGAACGTGTTTGGGATCTTCAGTTGCATAGCAGGAAAGACTGTCTGAAGTCTCTACGCACATATTTAAGACTTGATCTCCAGCCATTTTTGACCAGTTGAGACTTTTCCGCAAGATAGAAAAGCACTTAACCAACTGTTATTCCATGTTTTTTTGTATTCCTGATGAATGAATTCCTGTAGACAAGCACTTTCTGGAGCATTGCTCCCCGAGAACCAACATAGGCATTACTGACTTGCTCTAAATGGATTGATGTGAAACAAGTTAGCTTTTTAATGTTGTACTACACTATCGAAATTTAAACCGAAGAAATGTGGTTGAGAGGTACTTGCATTTCTCTGAGGTAACACTAAGGTATTAGGATGTTGTTTCACTCCAGTCTGGAATGTACTTCTTTAATGTTTGTTCTTGTTTTTCTTCACCTTTCAACAAATAAACTCATGGCGCTGATGTGGAAGCGTCTGCACGTACATTGTAAACATTAATTTATCGTCAATCAGTTCCAGTGCATTTGAAACTTGGGATGGAACTAAATGTTCTGTTTAATAATTGTAAATATATTTTATTATTTTACGGTGATAGTATGCCTTGTGTAACAGTCCGTGCACGTTTATCTGGTTTGTCGACCATGAGGAGTTATTAACTCGTAATTAAATTAATTTAACAGGATGGAAAACGGAGATGCCCAGTACAACAGAATATCAGATGGCTTCAACTCTAATTATCTGCTCCACGTACATAAAATCAAATCATGAGCCAGTTCTATTCATGTACACACTGTAACTTGTAGCCGTTGTGACTTTGTTGAAGAAAAAAAAAAAAGACAAGGAATTGTGTGTATAATATTTGTATCAGTGTTTTTATTATGTTATAATGTGTTAATAGTCTTTTGAGTTGACGGTTAGAATCTGGAATTCAGAATTAAAAATAAAAGTTATTAAACAAAAGTTGAGATTTTTTTTTTCTTTGGAGCTCAAAATATTGGTTTTGCAGCTAATAATTGTTTCTATTGAAGATTGGGTTGTTCTCTTGGCTACTGTATTGGGTACACCTTGCTAGCGTATGGTCCGGACCCCCTTTTGCCTTCGGAACTGCCTTAATCCTTTGGGTCATAGATTTATCAAGGTTCAGGAAACATTCCTCAGAGAGAGTGCTCCATATTTACATGACATCGCACAGTTGCATCGCATATAGCATCACACCACATCCCAAAGGTGCTCTATTGGATGGAGATCTGGTTATCTTATCGTCATGTTCAAAAAACCAGTCTGTGATGGTTAACACTTCATGAGATGACACATTATCCTGCTGGAAGTAGCCATCAGAAGATGGGGACACTGTGGTCATAAAGGGATGGACAGTGTCAGCAATGATACACAGGTATTGACAAAATGCTCAATTGGCACTAATGGGCCCAAAGTGTGGCAAGAAAATATCCCTCACACCATTACACCACCAGCAGCCTGAGCCTTTGATACAAGGTAGGAAGGGTACACGCTTTTATGTCGTCGAAACCAATTTCTGATCCCATCGGTGAGACTCATCAGACCAGGCAACGTTTTTTCAATCTTATATTGTTAAATTTTGAGCAAATTGTAGCCTCAAATTCCCGTTCTTGGCTGATGAGAGTGGTACCTGGTGTGGTCTTTTGGTGCTGTAGCCTATCCTCCTCAAGGTTTGACGTGTTGTGCAACCATTGATGATCTTCTGCATAACCTAGATTGGTTGATTGAGTTACTGTTGCCTTTCCATCAGCTCAAACCCTTTTGGCCATTCTCCTCTAACTTTTAGCATTTGCACTCACAGAACTGCTGCTCACTGGATATTTTATCTTTTTCAGACTTTCTCTGTAAACCGTAGAGATGGTAATGAAAGAAAATCCCAGTTGATCAGAAGTTTTTGAAATGCTCAGACAAGCCCGTCTGGCACCAGCAATCACGCCATGTGACCACACCAAGTCATTCAAATCACCTTTCCTCCCAATTCTGATGCACGATTTGAACTGTAGCAGACTATGTCTACATGCCTAAATGCATTGAGTTGCTACCATGTGACTGGCTGATTAGAAATTTATGTTAATAAGCTGTTGGACAGGTGAACCTAATAAAGAGGCTGGTGAATGTATAAACAATTATTAATAAAATAGTCTTTTCTGACATCAAAATACATAAGAACAAAGTTATTACTTTCAATTATTATTCATATTTCGACATAACACTAAATGAAGTGCTTTATTAATGAACCAGGAGCGCCCCCTTCTGGCCACTTGAAATATAGACAATAAATAAGGTATTAGTTTAACAACATTGACAACACTTTTCTATTTAACTCTATTAATAGGTTTCAACTAGAAATTAATTTAAAAAAAAAGATACCACCCGTAAAAACTATTCCCTTTAGGCAAATGGAACTCAACACCATGACATACATATTCATAAAATGTTATTTTAAAATTTTCTTTGAAAAGGTTGCTGCTGCCATATCGCACAGTAGTTTATGGCCTCGATCCGATAAGGATTTTTGTATACATTAATAAAGAAACATACGCGACAGTTCGTCGAGTGCAATGAGTTCAGTGTTTTGATGTCATGGAATGAGCCCGCATTTACCTCCAACGTGAGTTTCTAAATCACGTGAGCAATCTAATCAGAATTAGTGCTTATTTCTGTAAACCGAATTCGTTTTTGAATAACTCCCAGTTTCTGTCTTTACATACCTTAACTCACATTAAATGAAGGAAGAAACGATCCTCAAATATGCAACCGAACACTTTTACCTACTTTCAGATAGTGACAGTTAAAGCAAAGCATCATGGGACGACGAGTTCCGCCATCCAGCCAACAAGTTTCTTGTGAATGTGACTGAGGCTAGATAAAACTACATTTCCCAAAAAGCAGTTTTCTGTACATTGGCTCATGTTATACATGGGGGAATATGAGAGCCGCGGAGGAACCGAAAGCGACAGCAGAATTGCTGTGTGATAAGAATTGGTAGAAATAGTCGGGAAATGGGGGGGATTCGGTGCCAGTGCTCTCCAAACAGACTGTCGTAAAAGGGAAATCTTACTTTGTGTTTTGGCTTTTGTAAATAATTTGGCGAGGACCAGGGTAAGGCACCACCCTGCTTGCTGTGCGCCGGGGTATGTGCGTGTTTTCGGGTAGGCTTCATCGCATCACCGCGCTGCAGTGTTTCGGGAACCGAGCTAAGGTACCACGCTGCCGGTTACAGTTGTCCTGCGCAGTCGGCTCATACTATGTCAAAAACAAATAGAAACAAACTACAACTGCCAATCAATCCTACTGACCTATGCAATACAAAAACGGCAACTTTGCTTCCCCAATAGCCGTGGGTTGTAGCCATAAAGAAGTGCAAGTGTGCCAAAAACTGCTTAGTGAAGAGAATTTTGTGCCTGACGTTGAAAAGGTGAGGATTTTTCTTTCTCTCCGTGAAAATGTAGTAGTTTTTTTGAGGGGTTGGGGGGGTGATTAATACAAGTATTATGTATTAATAACAATACATTGTTGTTGCTTCTTCATTACGACAAATGGCAAAAAGTTAAATGCTTTTCAATTGCAAGTTAAATTCTTATTGTGACCAACTGTATTTACATTTTGTTCATTGAGTGTGTTGATGTGCATGTTTATTTTAAATGTCATGTTATTTCCAAACGGCAATTGGCAAATTTACATGTTTTGTATTCGCACTGTTCAATTTGGTGAAATTATAACAGGGTGCTCTCTAATCTGTTTTATAGCAATAGTTACGTCCTAAAATATACATTTGCTTCATATTGAGTAATCAAAAAGCTTATGCATCTGACCCGTCCAATGTGGTGGCTCAAGTTGCATCACATGACTTGAGATCACAGGTCAAGGTTCCTCCCAACTGAATCCTCCGATCTTGTTCAAGTCAATGGAATTTTCTAGGTAGTGTGACCACTGCTTAAGTCAGGCCAAGGTGATCCTCTTAACTGATTGGTAAGAAAACTGACTGGTCAGTTATTGAGCTCACTGGTTGGGCAGAAAGAATGGTCACTATATGAGTCAATACACACATGACCGTTCAGTCGCATCCTTCATAATAGCCAGTTTGTACTGCTTTGTAAAAGAAAAACAATTGGCTAAAAGAAGAAGATTAGCTAAGAGAGTCAGTCGCATTTGATATGATGTCACCATGTGGTACTAGAAGGACGGAGTGGATTGACAGGTCTTAACCAAGCTCACCCAGAGCTGATGGAAGTTGGTGGAAAATTAATAACCCTACCAACCATCATTAGTAGATTATAAACCCTTTCAATCCATTTCAAATGCTTTCAATATTTCAATCCACTGTTGTTGAATATAGGATCAGATGTGGTGACCCATGATCTCTCATATGAGTTTAATTATCAGTCCTGGAGTGCCTCTGTCCTTCAGGGTTTAGCTCAAACTAGTCTCTACACATCTGCCTGGACGTTTGCAGTAAACCTAATAAGACCTTACTTAGCTTCTTCAGAAGTGCTAGATTAGGGGTTGGAGCTAAACTCTGTAGGACACTGGCCCTCTATGTCCGAACTTGGCCTCAGCACCCCAGTTAAAACAAGACAAGGTAGTCAGGGAAGTCTGCGGATCTTATGATTGTGTAATGGTTGCAAAACTATATATTGAATAAATGAATGGAAGAACACGTCCATAAGTGGAACCTATAGACTTATTTGACTTAATCCAACGAAGTTCACCATGCTCAGACATGGAAAAGATTGACAGATAATTTCACAATTGTTTTGTTTCACAAAACATTTAGTTATCATCTTTCCAGAATAGTCCGGTCTTGTATTCATGGCTGCATTATTTTAGGGGGGGGGGTTAAATTTTGTAAATTTTGAGTGAGCCAAAAGCTCTTGGCAGGGAAGCGACCCAATGCATGTTAGGATGCTGCACTTTTGGAATGATTAAGGGCTGATGGCAGGGCTTACCTTTTTTCAGAACAAACAAGTCCTTTCCCAGATGCTTAGACATATATAACGAGAACTCAGTTACAGCAACCTTCAGCAGTCCAATCAAACACTGCAGAAGCCTATTTCAGAGCCACTGAACCTCTCTTTTTGAACAAAAGCACCAAACTCTTAATGAAACCGTGACCGCAGTCTTATCATAATTAACTGTTTATCCACTGATTATTTTGCGGCAAGGTTAAAATGCATTAATATGCATTTTTTTTATAATTTGCCTTCATTATTATGGCACAAATGTTCTTTGCAATTAGCAAAAATCCACCTGATTTGTCTGGAGCTCATGTAAATTGTGAAGATTAATATTTGTCTTTCTCAAAACCTTTGGCCAATACTGCATGAGTGTGTTCCTGAAACAGCCTGCATATTGTCTAGGCTTTAAGCTGATGTAATTCTTATACACAGCCAAAGGGAACTTTTCTTGTCTCATAATAACGTTCATATTCAAAATGTTGCCATTGACAAAAACCAAGTTGAATGGCTCTTTTCACAAGAGTGGCAGGTACAACAATGTTTGTGACCAAAGTAAATCATTTATAAAGTTGAATAAGAGGTACCAGTTGACCTTAGGAGGGAAACTGTGAATCAGAAGAAAGCTGCTTAACAGTTTCAAACCATTTTCCCTAAAACTCCCCCAACCGCAATTGGTCAGATGGGCAACTAGCCCCTCCCTATACTCACACTACTGTTTGAGAGCTTTTGTTGTTTGGAAACAACATCTGAATAGATAATTGGAGGAGGGAAAAATATTTGGATGTTAAGTAAAAATTCTGAATGATTCTTTTTTTTTTTGGTCAGCAGCTTTGAAAGGAAACATAACAGGCAGCCCGTATGGAACGTGCAGGAAGCATCCAACTTGACGTCCCAGACTTCAGCAACTCTGTCCTGTCTCACCTCAACCAGTTGCGAATACAAGGCAGGCTATGTGACATTGTGGTCAATGTTCAGGGCCACAATTTTCGTGCCCACAAGGTGGTCCTTGCTGCCAGCTCACCATACTTCAGGGACCATATGTCACTGAGTGAGATGAGCACTGTGTCCATATCAGTGATCAGGAACCCAACAGTGTTCGAGCAGCTTCTTTCCTTCTGCTACACAGGGCGTTTGTGCTTACAGCTTGCGGACATAATAAGCTACCTAACGGCTGCCAGTTTCCTCCAAATGCAGCACATTATTGACCGCTGCACTCAGATTTTAGAAGGTATCCACTTTAAGATAAGCCTATCCGATGTTGAGGAAGAGATTGGAAATGTGGCTCGTAGAACCAACCAAACTATCGAGCCGGGAAGAAGCGGGACAGCACTTAGTGGATCCCGGACCCTCAGTCCCAGACACAACCGATTGATTGGAAATCCAGGAGTCATCAGCATCCGTGATATGAGAGAAGTTCGAGAGGTCAGTCCCCCTGAGGAATCAATGAGCCCCCAGATTGTGGAGCACAGCGGTATTGGCACAGACGAGGTTGGATCTGGGAAAGAACCCATTCTACGAATTAACCGAGCTGGGCAGTGGTATGTGGAGACAGGTACAGAGGCCGACAGAGGAGGGGAGGAGAATGTACGAATGGTGGATGGTTTTCGGATTAAGACAGAAAGGATGGAGGAGTGGATGGGAGCTGAGACTCAGGCTTCAGCAGAGGAGGGCAGTGGGACAGAGGAAGGCCCAACAGTGATGATTGACACCTCAGGACGTAGTACACTACTGCAAGAAGGTAGCAGAGGCGGGAAAAGTTCACAGCCATCAAGCAGCTTTAGTGAAACAGAACGGTGTGTGGAGCTATCTGAGTCTTTGCTTTTGCATCGCAACAATCCCAGCGATTGTTAAAAACCAATTAAGTCCTTAATTGTATGTGCGTGTTTTTGTTTCAGGTTTAGTCCAACAGGTAGTGTTGTAGTCATGGCCGATCGGCAGAGGGCCAAGAGTGAATCTCCCGCAAGAGTTGATGATCAAAGACACCCCACTTCACAGGTATGGCACTTTTTGAAGACTTGAAGTTAAGTAAAACATTGTGTCAAATGCAAGTTTGAATTTGGAAATGAAGCAAAATCCTTCACCTTATCCCTACAGGCTGAAGAGCAAACTGTGTTTGACATGGGAGGATATGAGGAGTACCTACGGGAACAGGTAGGGGACCGGTGGTTTCGCTACAACCCCCGACTTACTTGCATTTACTGCTGCAAGTCTTTTAACCAGAAGGGCAGCCTAGATCGCCACATGCGCTTGCACATGGGCATTACCCCCTTCGTCTGCCGAATCTGCGGGAAGAAGTACACACGCAAGGACCAACTTGAGTACCACATCCGTAAGCACACAGGAAACAAGCCCTTCCATTGCCATGTCTGTGGCAAGAGCTTCCCCTTCCAGGCCATCTTGAACCAGCACTTCCGCAAGAACCATCCAGGTTGTACCCCACAGGAGGTGTCCCACAGCGCATCACCTGAGACCACGGTAACCTCTAGGGGAGGCCAGAATGAAGATGAGTCTCCCACCCAGGAGGAACCAGAAGGTAATGGTGGAGGTGGTGGGTCTTCTTTTGGGGAAGGGATACAACCTTCAGTCTCCACCACTGGACCCGACTGAAAGAATTTGTAGAAACATCGTACTCTTTTTGGGAAACGAATGACAATGGGATCAAAGAGGACCCTTTCTCTTGAGATACCTCTGTCTATTAGCTTCATCCACGTTGACATTTCTGGTTGGAAGGAGCTGAGCCAACAAGAAGTTTTCTCAGCTGCTCTCAACAAGGAATGGATCAAGAAGGGAGTGCTGTGTGTCCTACTTTGACAAAGAACCTCTATTTTCTAAAGCTGCGAGGAAGAGTTTGGTAGGAATAGTATTCTCTAGGGATTTATAAATGGTATTTCCGCTTTAAACCGCATCTACCTTCACCAAACAAATTGAACAGGACATCACTATATGAAGACAAGCCACATTCAAACAACATCACACGCACAAACACAGACACCACTGTTTCAGTTAAGTTTAGTCCTTTCTGTATTTTATATGTTTTATATTTTATACAATAACAACAAATAGTTCAGGATAAACACAAATTAAAAGCTCTAGCTTGAAGTTAGAATTGTAAAAAATTGCCAAACTTCTCTGTGCCAGGAAAAAAAAAACGTTTTGAGGACGTTGCAGTCCTTTGCTACTTCGCCTTGAGACAATCTTGATCAATTTACCCGGGGATGATCCCCAGTTAGGACAAGTGTAGGAAAACGGGTTCAGTTTTTAAATAGTGACCCTCAGGTCTGAACCATCAAGAGATTTTTTGGTTTATTTATACATTATAAGTGCCGATCTGGCCTGCCATAAAACATACTCAACCTCAACACAGGGAAGTGTTAAAACCTTAGGTTTACTCCAAGAAACACTTACATATTGTCATTAACTGTTAAATAAGTGGTGGTGATACTGTGATAAAGGCACACTGGTGAAAAGGCGAAAGTTAAGCATTGCGGTGACTTGTATTTATTAACATTTTTCCCATTCAGGCCTTTATTTCCTCCAAATTCCACAACTCAGCTGCTGAACATTTATTTAAATACAGGAAGACTTTCAACCTCAGATAAGCTACAATAAACCGCTCAGTTACCTCTCACACATCACTACGCAATACCAATCTGATGCACTCAGCATTTCTTATATCGTTCTTATTGAGAAAGTCTCAACAACTTCTTTTACTTGTTTTTTTGGAAGAATGTGTTTGAACTGGGGGAAGGGGTCTCACAGAGGATATAACCTTCTTCCCTTTATGTGCAAAATAATAACTGAGTCAAAGTGGAACCAAAATTCGGTTGGAAAGCAAACTGTATGTCTGGGATGACTGGGAAAAGAAAATGCCACGGAATGACTTTGAGTGTAAGATTTCCCTTCATCGAATGGAAGGCACTTTAACCTATGGGTCAAGTGCCTTTGCACTTGGCTTATGAACAGATGTTTCCAGTTGGTGCTATGACGTGAATTTACTGAAGCTTTCAGTAACCAAAGGAACTTGAAAGTTCTTAAACCCGAAAAAGAGATTACATCCGGCACTTAAAGAAAGGGTGGGATGGTTCATTTGTTTCTCTCTATATGTCACTTATGCATATTAAGGCAAATTTATACTATTCAAAAGAGCTTTTTAGAGTGATAAAGGCAAAGCTGTTAATGTTTTTTAAGGCTGTGAATCATATTTGGTTGTGACTGGTTTTTGTAAGGAAAGGGTTGTTGCGTATTAGAAACCTCAGCTACTGATATTTCCAATTTTATTTGCACCTCACATCATATCAACACAGGTTAAAAGAGATTTTTACCGTTACTCAACTCTGTGAACACAAGTCAGCAGGTAAACACTGCTTACAAATATCAGGAACTCTCTGTTTACTCTTTGTGTTTACCTTTCTGGTTTGTACCAGGTGGATTTTCTTACCTTGAACTCAAGCTCTGGGGAAACTGGGTGGGAATATTTCACAAGTGCACGAAACAAAACACATATGAACATTTCCTCTCTGTAAATACTGAACGCCTCAGAAATCATCAGAGGTTAAAAACACACATAACTGTATAATTTCACGTTTGCTGTACAGTACAAACCCAGGTAAATGGAAGAGCATGTTGTCACAATGCAACCTCATGTTAAGGGCGAACGTGTTTGTCGCTTTTCATCATAATCTTATGTGTTATATCAAGGAATTCTGTGTATGATTTTTGCATTTAGGTTTGAATTTAGATGCAGGGCATGGGCCTGTTTGACATGTATGCCAATCAAATAAGGGTGATGGTGAATGAATGAACAGTTTAGGAACAAGGGATCTATATTATCAGTCATTCCACTTCATATACTGGACGTTTTAACAGTTCAGTTGTACAAATTTAGAGCCATGTTCACACGTACTACAACATTTATAACCAGTTCGTATCTACAAGCATGGTTTTCCCTATCTGAAACCCCAAAACCAATCTAAACAGTGCTGATAAGAGCATGCCAGCCCAACAGGGGGCGATATAAACAACTGTTAAGTCATAATAATCAATACAGGGCTACAAAAAAGGAACCCAAGTTTTTGGACATGCAGAAAACTAGGTTCAACGTCTAAATACTTGCATTCCTACGAGCAATGCTTGCTGCAGGAAATGGGTGGAACTTCTCGTCAATTGGGGAGAAGCTGCAAAGACATTCAATGGGAAGAAATTAACCAAAATAATGAAGGCCTGTGATAGGAAAGTAAGCCTTAGAGCAGATCTTCTGTTCTATTGTGATTAAAAGTGGCATTTTTGGGGGGATTTCAAAGGATGGCCAACAAACTAAACACAAAATGGCCAACCAACGTTTAAACAGGACAAACAACAAAAGTAAATCTTTTATTTCCATAACAGGCGAGTGTGTTCATAATTTTTAAAACAGACAAAATATAGAAGTGAAAGTAATTTATGAAATTGAAAATGTACTAAACTGGTGAATTTGTAGAGTAAGCTTCTCCTTGCTAGATGTTCAAAAAGGCGGGGCTACATGTAAGCCCCACCCATCACCCGTTTGCTCTACAGCGAGTTGCAATTTGGAGTTTAGCATGTGTCCCTCTTTCAGAACAGGTATTAGTTCACTAAGTTGCCTGTTCTTTTTTTTATAACAATCATTTTGATTGGTTCACGTTTGGCTTTTGTATGTTTTCAAGCTTTAAATAACATGCAGAGAACCACCATGTTGCTACTGTGTATATATTAGGCTGTAATATTTAACATTTCTGAAAGACGTTTATTGCTATTGACTGTGCAAGTTGTTTTTAGCCACACTATTAAAATTGAATAGCGTTACTGAATGAGCTCTACTAATCAAAGTTTCCCTTTCACGTGTTATTTGCCAAGCAAACATTTAAATATTTAAGAACCTAAAATAAAAGCTGTAACATTTTAGAAAATTACTGGTAGACTTATTTTTTCAAACAATTACGTTGTTTGCAGTAAATAGGTGGTTTGCAATCATTTGGTTCATGCTAAATATCGGCGGCAAGCTAGATTGTTGTAGCAATGGCTAGGATACGTTTTCTTTTTTTTTTTTAGTAAATATACTTTATTAAATTACTAAAAGTAAACTAATGTATTGGTCATGATCCTTTTAATATGAAGGATATTTGCCTGCCCACATCAAGGCAGAAGATATTTGCAGTAACCTTGTCATCCAAACATCATCCTTTTCAACAAGACTATAGAGAACATCGGAGCGGAGGAGCTACAGAGACCATCAGAGGAAACGATGGAAAACTTTGGGATTTCAAGTGTCTTCCATTCATTCCTGTGATGGACAAAACTATAGAAACCCTCCACCCAGCTTTTGCCCTTCACCAAAGACCTCATGTGCAAACCACCTATGCCATCTGCCAGACCATAGACATTCCAGTAGTCTTTTTCTCAAAGATTATCTGATGAGTTTCAACCTACGTCCTTGGAGTACCTTCCATTAAAAGATTAGCTTGATGGACAGGGCGCTCCGTTGTGGAAAGAACCCCTTGCTTTTGGGGCTGTGTTGGATCACCAACCTGAATAAAAAGTTTGACTGGTATTGTAAAATCAAAGCAATATCTCAACCAGTTACTAAAAGAATGCAAATGCTAAAGTTTTTATTTTGGTTAATTTCAGAATAAGGACAAAATTAGTTTTGTTTTTTCACTGATTTTATTTAATTTCATTATTGCTCACCTTGTGAAAAAGTGCATGTCTCTACTAAGTACTCGTTTTGTTTCGTTGAGATGACTGAAGGACAAATTGAGCCTTTTTTTCAAAGTTCTTTCAGTCTTGTTTCAAGTCCCTGGCAAGTGACATTTCAGAAAAGGACGCTTTAAAGCAAATAATCGACATGTATATTTCAACACTTAGTTCAAGCAAGAAAATGTGAGGCATTGTCAAAAATCAGTTTTCTTACCTCAAGAGTCTTTGTACAAGGCCTTCAGTAGAAACTGTTATTTGCATGTTGTCTGTCTTTTAAAATGGCCAAACATGTACATTTCTAGGCATCTAAATTTGCACCAAGACAAGCCAAAATACAAATTGTCTCACAAAAGCAATATAGTCTGTAAAGCTTTTTTTCATTGTGTCGTATGAGATTCAGTCATTTTGATTTCAGTTGTATTCCAGAAAATATTTTATTTTACATTTCCATTGAACAAACACTTTATTACGGAGAAAAAAAAATCCTATGGCCAAAACATAAGGTTTAAAACCTAATTACGTTGTATAGTAAACCAGTATATATGTATGAAATAGTACTTGTTTTAAAATTAAGATATGTGCATAGCGTTTCTTATTTCAGATTCGACAGTGATTATAAAACATTTGAAATGGTACAAGAGTCAGAAAGATTAGTCATGAATTTGGATGCAATCTTCACATAACCACTATTTTCCCATTTGCTCAATGGCAGCGTCAAGTCCATTCTTCTAAATAGAAATAAAGCACTTTAAGTGTAACTGTGAAGGATTTCTAATGGCTCTTTAAATGTATAACTATGTAAACCCCCTTTGTGTTATATGGCTAAACCCAAATTTCTAATATGAAAATAAACCAGTTTTATCCTTATTCTGTGCCTGTACATTTCTGTTCTTAACAAACAAAGCTTTCTTTACAGGCTGACCAACCACCGTGGGTCCCCTCTAACGTTTACTCTTAAAGGCCTCGATGTATCTAAACCAATCCTCAAGGATGGATGAGTTCTTGGGCTTAGTTGCTCCCACATGGATTTGAGACTCGACCAGTGAAGATCAAGGCGTTGATACTGGACTCACGAATCAAGAGAAGAAACGGCTGGTCTGCAACAAATTGCTCTCTGTAGATGTTTAAAGACCGTCCGGTTGCAACAACGGCTGTTGCAGCAGAAGCCTCACTACCTTCCTCATTCACCTGGAGAAAGAAAATGGCAACTATGTTGCACCAGTCATAAAATGTGCTTTAAAGACTCTGTGGAGGAAGTCTTACCTCAAGGAAGGCCTTATGGTATGCATTTGAGATGTACAGGTTGACATCATTGTCAGCAACCATCCCTGTCAGCAAGATCAAATATTTGCCATCTTATACATCGTTCTCTCAAATCCATTTGTGTCAAGTTGCAATGATATCATCATGGAAGGAATGGGGATTACCGGTACTTTCAAGAATTTAGTCTCGAGATTACTTTTAGCCTACTACACAAGCTATGATGTATGGGTTGGAGACCGTGGCAAGGAGGAAGAGACAAGAGGCAGAGATGAAACATTGTTTTGGTAAATCTGGCTCCCAGAAATAACCATGCCTGTCATAAGAAGGAAAATAAATGCAATAGGAGCAGTTTCTCGCCATCATGCAAAGTTAGCAGTTATCAAATCCCTCTCCTTAGTTCTCAAAGCAACTAAGCTCAATATTTTGCCAACATTACCGCATTCCATAGCTTGCCCTAAGATGGTGAGAGAAAGCTTTAAGTAGATACCAGAAATTGACTTGGTACCTGGGAGACTTGCATTAGTTGGACTAAAGAGATGTTCAAGGCCCATCTTCGTCAACTGCTTTTTGAGGCTGAAGCTGTCCTCTATACGAAAACGAGGAATCTGCACAGCCACGGTGGTCTCTTTCATGACACGTAACCAGGCGTCAAGTTTATTAAGGTTCAAATTCTCCACCACCTTAAATCAAAACCATTTTATTACAGCGCACACACAAGCTGAGGGCAATTTGTTTATTGCTATTGACCTATTACAGTTGACTTACCTCGGAGAGAGTTGCACCTTCAATAGGTAAGATGAGCACCATTGTGATTTCCCCACCATTGTAGGGCAACTCAAGGATTTTCACTTTGTGGTCAACAATCTTTGCATATTGGAATTTCTTCTCTTGGTACATCATTGGAACCAAACACGTCTGCGTTGGGCTGATATGAAAGTCTACTTTCATGACATTTAACTTATCAAATTTGTGTTTCCATTGCCCCTAGAATAGAAAAGCCAGACTTTACGCAACTGGATCCATTTGGCCATAGGGTAAATCTACAAACCAGTTCTTGGCTTGTCTCAGTCAACCCTGGCTTTCTTTCCCAAGATCTTGTCTAACTTTTAACAGTAGACTTGGATGTTATCTAAGTGGCCTAGGGTTGGTGATATTTGTGCATTGAAAACAAGTAGAAACAAAGATATTTATGGTGTTTAAATTGGAT
Source organism: Danionella cerebrum (assembly GCA_007224835.1). Taxonomy (NCBI): domain Eukaryota; kingdom Metazoa; phylum Chordata; class Actinopteri; order Cypriniformes; family Danionidae; genus Danionella; species Danionella cerebrum. Next base: position 69,547 of record SRMA01025443.1, on the reverse strand, counting down.
TTGGACATAAGATGCATGGAAATTGACCTAAAATGTAAATAACTTCAACTACCTCACACATGCCTTTCTGCATTGTCACTTACTTTGAAATAGATGGCATTCACCAAGACCAATACAGTGTTGGAGTCTATTGAACCTTCAGGCAGAGTGTCTTTTATTCGGTTCTCTGTCTTGTTGGCAATCCATTCATTAATCGTAATCCTTGAAGCGTCTGGATTCTCCTGGAGGCCAAAACTCGATAATTACAGGATCACCAAAATCTATCCAGTAGTGTTTTTAGAGGTTTAGTCCATCACAAACTAGCTTCTTATGATATGTTGGAAAATAGAAAATGGTGAAATGCCTCTTTTGGACACTAATGGAATAGTTACCTTAAAATTGAGAGGCATCAACTTGGCTCCATAGACCATCTCACTTATCTGTTGGAAGGTCTCATTAAAAACTTTGGATTTGTCCCCAAACAAACGGTTTGCAGAGATCAGTTCTGTCGTCTCATGTTTTTTGCGGTAGAGTCGACAGTTGAGCTTAGCGAAGAAGAAATGGACCTGGTCCGATGTCTTCTCCTTGATCATATTAAACTGAAACACCTAAACAAAGGAGAGAGAGAAGCTGTTGACCTGCTCAAGAGATTGTTGTCTTTTGTCGAAGCTGCTTCTTGTTCTTACTTTCATGAGCTGCTCTAGGGTGGTGTTACAAGCTCCAAGCTTGGTCATAGCAAAAGCTGTTGAGATGCTAATTGGTGACAGGAAAATGTTTTCATTACTGGATTTTTCCTCTGCAAGCTGCTTGAAAAAGGAAATAGCGAATCGGCTGTTGGCTTTGGACAGTTCCAACACTCGAGGGTTGGTCCCAGTTGGGATCTTCTCAGGTTCTTTGGTTGGTTGTATTTCCTCAGGGTTGCGATAGATGCACATAGGCTCCAAGGGTAAGTCTTTTGGCTTTGCGTTGCAGATATCTTTGGTTGCCTGGACTGAGCAGAGAGCCAATGCCCACAAAGCCCATGTATATGGCAACAACTTCATCTTTCCTGAGGTGGAATTGGGAACCATTACTTAAATACGGTTTGAGCTGCAAAGAAATTATGCAATAATATCTCCCATGGAGGCTTTTTTGTTTCTATTAGCAAGCCGGGAAGCTGTTGATATATAAATATAGCTAGCCAATTAAAACACATTCCAAAACCATTTTAACTAATCACATTGTTAACGAAACTTTTATTAAAATCTTCAATCCTTTACTCACCCAGTGTCGACCTTTTTGAGACTAAGCTGTGTCCAAGTGGCAATGTTCTGTGAACAGGTCAGTGCCCTAAAGAGTGACTAGAGAGATGAAAACGTACTTAAAACAACCTTTGAGCTATTGATTGTTTCTGAAGCAAAACAGATAACTTTGTAGAGAATTTGGTTCAACATTTCAGTGTGTGAGTAGATTTCTACCCCATTTGTATTAAAGACTGAATTCTGTACGATACTAATATAAAAAGATGGCTGCGAGGGTGTTTTGAGATCATGGATTGTGTGTGAGATCTGGAAAAGTTTTTAGTTGCTATTTCAAAGGGCAATTTGTAAATGTTTAGGATGCGATCTTGAACAATGCCCCTAGATGTCTTTAATAATTCGACACTAATACATATATATATATATATATGTGTGTGTGTGTGTGTGTGTGTGTGTGTTGTTTTTTTGCAATTTTTTGAAAGTTGTTGAAAGTGCAATTTTTTTTAGCACTTAGCTACTCATTAAAATCAATGCTAACGGATGTACTTTCATGGTCAGACATGTCCAAAGTCTTGCTAGGGGGACAAATGTGGCCCATGTTGAGATTTCCACTGGTCTTTTTTGACCATAATATTTGAGTTAATTTTTATGCAGTTCATGTTTAAATGTTCGGCACGGTTGCTAAGGTACAGTATTTGGTTGCTATGATGTGTTAAGGTAATTTAAGCTACAATTTGAAAGCTAATTCAATTTAAACCCTTTAAAACTAGCAATAATGTAAATACAACTGTAAAATTAAATAACTGAAATATTAAGATAAATCTCACAGTTTCTTACTTCCATGTAATGTCAATTTTGTAGCTTTTTTTTTTTAAAGCAGAGAATTTTCCGATAAAAATGATTAAAATCCTAGCTAGCATCACACAGCGTGTAGCATTAGATGGTTAAAAATGGTACTACAAGCTCTAGTGGTAAAAATTGTGATTTTTAAAGTTTTGTTTTATTTAATTTTCAACCCAGGGATCGAATTTAAAAGAAGACGAAACAAGAAAATGGTTTACAATATCATTTAATCATAATCCATGCCAGAATCACTGCTGCACATAAAATACATTTCTTATTAAATAATTTTCAAGTTTGTTTTTTTTAATATCTAATCCAAAAATCCAGTTAATAATACCCTCTGCCCTCTCAAAGAAGAAAAGCGATTGTATTATACAAAATGCAATCCAAAATTTCACACAGTGAATTCTTGTACAGAGAGAAAAAAGGTATTCCAACTACATCCACATTGGAGAAATATTCTACACATTCCTTAATGGAGCATAATATACAAACATTTCTATTCTTTATCAGGTTGAAATTAAAAGTGTATCTTAATTTTTCATGAGCCATAAGTCATCAGAAACAATCCCATGTTAGGAATCACGGTGTACAGACCACAATGCAACACGAAATCCTCAATCCATGAGTGCAAACGTGGGAACAAACAGACAAACAGAAATGAGGAGGACTGCCGTCTCGTTCGCGTTCCGACTACATCTACATCTACGAGCTAAACCACTAAACTGCCTGACTGTGTGTGTGCGCACCCCGGTGTTTTCAAGTAACATCATAAATCTGCTACACAAGAATGTCTCATACGTTCCTCTCGAGGAACAATATGTACCATTAAACTGTGCGGGATTCCATACAAGACGCTCATGTCAACCTTCAATCGTGCGACACAAACCCCCAAAACATAACAGTTAGGCTTTTCATCAATCACTTGTAAATAAAACATAAGTTAAAATGTTTTATGAGCGGGAGAAGTCTGGTGAATCTCATGAAAAAAATACATTTCACCACTAAATAAAAATATTTCAATGAAGCACATTTATGTAGGTCTCAGACCAACAGGTCAAGCAGAATAGCAAATACGTTTCATTAACACATCATTGTAACAATCATAGTTTTAATTAAAAATAATGGACATGAAGGCCATTCTGCAAACCACTAAGATTTACAATTTTTGGTTACAAAACGGCACCAAATTTCAATTTTTGGTGCGTCTACTAAATTGGACATGGATCTTCAGAAGGCATTAAAACGGAACTGTACAACGATAAAATCCATCTAGGTATTTTGTTTTGATATTAAACAAAAATCTTTAATTTACTCTAAAAGCGCTCCGTTCTCAGAGGCAATGTTTGTGATGTCAACATGACTCCGCCCCTAATCGCCAGTGGCTACATCTTTGCGAAGGAGCGCATCTATAATGTCATCTGAAGACCAACATAGCAGTCGTTGGTTACAATCGGCTAAGGATGCAGTGGACAACTTCAGCGAGACATGAGTGGTCAGAAAGAGCGCCAAGCCATTTTGAACTTTGCTTATACGGGAGTTGTTTTTGAAACAAACTCCAGAATGTTACAACAAAAATCTTATGCAACACTACAGTAAAGGCAGGGTTGGTGATTTCTGGGAGCTAATGTTTACGTTTTTGATCCACCCTTAATTTCACGTCTGACTGAAACTATTTCAACAAGGATAATTCACGAATATAAGTGTGTCATATGCCAAAGATGCTGCAGACTTACATCACGTGCCCGACGAGGGAAGTAGCACAATTCTAAATACACTTTATTTGTTTAAATTGCAAGTGGACTTCAGCGCTTTAATAAAAAAAAAAAGTACTTTTTCTGTCTATACAAAAATTATGCAAAATAACAGTCCACAAATATGCTTCATTTGATTCGCGATGAGGGGTGAAAGGGTCATGAGATCCATCCAGGTAAACATTTTGGTTCCCTTTTTAAATGGTGTAGTTCCCATTGGCCATGGGTTGATCATTATGTTGCTTTGCAACAATATTTTCAGATGCAGGTTCTGAAAGTGTTTGTATCGTTTCAGTCAAAACATCGTTTTGGTACAAAGACCTGTTTTAATGGTTTCAACTGTAGAGCTCGCTGCATTCCTCCACCAGTGCACACTTAAAATTCCTTAATCAGTGATAAAACACACCCCGTCGTTTTTACTTCTTCCAATTCCGACTCTACGAAGAAGCTCGATATCAAAACTCCTAAACACACTCAAATACTCAATTTCTCTGATGTACACAATGGTGACAAACTCAAAAGACCGGACAATAAGCTCCTTTATCTCAGAAAGGATAAGCGGTACTGTTTGGCCGTCTGAAATATGAGAGATCATTTAATATAAATGCTGACTTAGAAGACTGAGGAGAGTTGAGTTGTATAAATAACGTTTTTCGGCTAGAGCGACACAGCGTATGTGAAAAACTGCGGATCGACACAAAGGCACGGTCTGTTTGAGAGACAACTGCAGTCTAAAAAAGAAAACAAAGCTCAATGCAAGACCCAAAATACACTTAAAATCAACCCTGAGATAAAGACAGAAGCGTTCCTTTAAACAAAACAAATAATAAAGACAACATTACTCGAGTGAAGCTAGGACAGATGTATTTTAACATGCTTTGGCTGCACAACCCATTCCAAAACAAGTCATTTTGGGTAAATTCACACAGCCCACACTGTGCATCACAGTTCAGTTACTTAAACGAAATTGTGGATTCCAATCTTGACGATTGCCTAAATGTCAAAAGCTTAGAGCACAGCCACAATAATAGCAAAAATAAAAAATAACTCCAACTTAAGAGAAGATCCACCAAAATAGGTGCTTTTAAGGTTTGCGGTAGGATGTCTCAAGAGACCAAAACATGCTAGCAGGAAATAAAATAACGATAAACAAGATAAATTCCAACCTAAAGCGTGATGAGATTTCACCACGTAAAAGAGAGATCGAGGTTTCAGCGCGTTTCAAAAAACCCACTGATTCACTCACTGCAGGTGGAAACAAAAAGGAAAACTACAAAATAAATGCAGCTTTACAATTCCTTAAGGAATCTTCAGAAGAATCAACACCTTGTGTATTTGATTATTTATGACTCTTTTTATATTGGTTTTATGTTTTCCTTGAAAATCTAGAAAAACCATCCACAGTCATTTGTGGTGGCCATGTTTTCATGCTGCGTTTAACCATCGTAGAGCAGATCACCAACTACGTTTCTGGTTGAGTCAAACACAAATAGTGGAAAAAGAGTAAATATGGTCACTTTGGTTCTGTCAAACATAAGATTAGATGGTGTTACCGGAGCTACAACAAATCTGCAGAGTAGACACTGAGCACGGTCTGTTGGGGAAATCGATTGAAGCAGCCCATCAAAACAAGCTTCTTCAATCTTCAAAGAGGGAAACAAAGCATCGGGGAAAGACTTGAGGCAGCCAGAACTGGATCAAAGTCCTTCGTTTTCCTCTTTTGGAGTGAAAATAGAGAGTTTATGAAAACTGCAGGTCATCGTTTCACAGAGAAAGTGAAGCACAAAAACATTCTTACAACAGAATGCATCTTGATTTATGCTTGAAGTGCGCTTCTACAATGTAACTACAGTATACCAAGGATGAAATAATATATATATATATATAAAAAAACACAATGACCTGGATTGTTGTTTCTACTCACATCCACAAAATATTAGAAGCCAAAAGTTATCCCTGGGGACATTATGGCAGAAGATGATCACAGCAGCTTCAATCGAACCCCCAAAAGTGATGTAGTGTATTATGCAGAAGGGTCTTATTATAGCTTCTTGTAAAGCCTTGGGTTTGCAGACATGAGCACAATAGCTAAGCTCCGCCCCCTTGGTAACCGTTGCCGACTTGGTCAGTTGGAAAGCCCTTAATTGTTTTTTCAATAAAAGCAGATCTCTTTAAGGTCTATAGAAATGTGGTTTGATTCTGAAATGGAGCACCTCAACGAAAACAATGGAATTAATCTAGTCGCGCCGTTTCACGGTAATCGTCCAAAAGGAAAAGTGTAACAGTGACGACATCCAGTGCACTCTGGGCACCATTGGTTCGGTAATTTACTTTAGCAATTTTAAAGCAAAACAAGCCAACATCAGCAGTTAAACCTTGGCTTGCTTTGCAATGAGGCGAACAATTGTTTAAATTCAGATTCGATTTCCTGGACGTTATGTTGACTTTACGTGGACCACCACACAATTTCCAAAGCTAACCTTTAGCTCTGTTGTGGTTTGGAAATTTACTACAATAAGTTCCATTTTAACATGCGCTCACCGTTTGACCCCCTTTAACCTCAATGCATCTTTAAACGTGGCTATGGCTGTGAACATCGGCTGAAATCTCCTCCTGATGCAGGTCATTTCAGGTCAGCGATTTATAGCAAAGCACGACCCAATAGGAGATGCTAGCCAGTCACAGTTGAGTATTGGAACTTTATTTGCAATTGTCTTTATATTCCAAAAGGGATAACAATGCATCCTGTGAGGATTGGCAAGGGAGTTTGTTTTTATACCATTTCCAAAAACAACCGTCTGCTTTGGAAGGTGTTTGGTATATTAGTTCTTAAGGCAGTTAATATTTTATTTGCTAAGACTACAGCTAACGGTACGTCAATGCTGGCATAATCACAATTCTGTCCATTTAACTGATGACAAATGACATCTGTAAACAGAGCAGTTGCAACAAACAACTGTTTAAATTCAGATTCGATTTCCTGAAGCTTACGTTGACTGTGGACCACCACACAACTTCCAATACAAACTTTTAGCTCCATTGTGTTTTGGAAATTTAATTTGGTAAGTTCCATTTGTACACCTCAGGATATCAGTATTTAAAGTAGCATGCACTCACCGTTTGACCCCCTACAACCTCAATACATCTTTAAGAAATGTGCCTATGGCTGTGAATTTTTGGCTGAAATCTCCTGATGGGGGTCAATTCCAAATTCGCCCCTTTTTACCTTTATATTCCATAAAGGATAAAAAGGGATCCAGAAAGGATTGGCAAGTTGAGTTACCAAAAACAACTTCCTTCATGTCTGCTTTGGAAGTTGTGTGGTTTATTTCTTGTTGAGGCAGTTAATAATTTTGTCGCTTAGACTACAGCTAACGCTAGTCAATGCTGTATTTTTAAGTAAATTAACGAAATCCTTATTTGCAGTGTATCCTGGATGTCGTCACTGCCGATCATTTCCAACATTTTCCATTTTGACCATCAGCACGATTAAATCTGGTGGCTCTTTCCATCAATATTAATCCCCGTTTGAAACTTCCTTGATTGAATCTGCTCCCTTACGCCAACACTTTCCTGTCGCTTTGTCCTCACATCTTGTCCAAGCTGGCAACGGTTGCTAAGAGGGTGATGAGTAAATTGAGTGAGAGTTCCAATCGAAACAAATCTCACTGTACAAATGGTGCCTTTAACCCTCGCTATAAAACAAATGGTTCCTACTCGGGACAGTTTGAATTGAACACTGTAAACTCTGACAGATGGGTAAACGCCACGCCAAGCATGAATTGGGGCATAACTACTAAAAACGTAGCACATTGTGATTTAAAAATTGACATTTGATTGACGGATGACCACTAAAGTGATCATGTCACTTAAGACTCATTATATTTGAGATATACCCTGATTCACATGGGAAAGACAGAAGGCGAATGTGAAACAGGAAGAAGATACTCAACAGCAGATACTGCTGTAAAAGTAAATCAGGGCATGACTGTGAGTGTCTGATGAGGCACATGCAGTGATTCCACCCATAATGCCAGAGAGTAAAGTGAGTGAACGGTGTGTTATAAAGCGCCCAGAAGGTTTAACCTGGGACCGAAGAGGATGTGGAAGGGCAATACGAGGTAGGAAGAGGTGGCTATGAGTGGGCGACTCCATTCTTGGACAGATCAGGACTGCTGGCCACCTGTTCGGAGGACACACTGAGCGATGAGGTCTTGGTGGTCAAAGAGGACATGCTGCTGCTGCTGACAAGCACACAGTCCTGGACCAAACCAATGGGGCCGCTTGAGGCCTCTCTGCAAACAATCAGCAAGAAGAAAACATGAGAAAGGTGCAATGCAACCATGCGTGGTTCAATTATGAACTAAACCAGCATTACACTTAAGGAGTTTTTAGCAATCCTCATCTGGAGTGCGTGGAGAAGCTAAGTTTAAAAGATGTTGCTGGGGATGAGAACAAGGACTTATATACTGCATTTTCTTGAGCTAGCCGTGAAGCTAATTTTTTCAATGTAAAATGCTATAGACTTATGCTAAAAATGTTAGCATGTTGTAAAAGTGTGACAAAATGCAAAATAACACTCTTTATATGCAGTCAGTGATTAGAGATCGATTTAAAGATTGCTAAACATTTGACAGTGCGTGAACTCCCACTAAACTTCTCAATTTGGGTCCAACAGTTACACGCTGCGTTACAGTATGCAGTCAATAACAAAATCTTGATGCGCGGTTCATTAAGCCAAAAGGAATAGGTGAGAACACTTCGTTTGGACATTATTGAGCGGGAATTCGATATGTTGACCTGGAGATCACAGCATTTCAAGTACTCTTGAATTTAGATCTGTTATAATATATATATCCAAAAGTATTTACTATCTGTTTTTCCTACATCAGCAACAATTTGAAATTTCTGTGGCCGGCATATGAGAGTGACTTTTTTTTCCTGAGTTCACTAAAACACATTTTACATCTTAATGAATACAACAATAAAGAAATTTGCTTTTTATTTTGAAAACCTTCCGTAAATTTTACCCAAGAGTCAGTGAATGCTCATCTCTCTGCAGAATGTGTTCGTCTTGTCCGTTCTCGACTGAGACCCGTTTGTACCTGCCATCGTGACTCTCCTAAGGGTGAAACAATTAAATCTTTAGCAAGAATGTAACATTCTCCAAGTGCAGACAATAAAAACAAGATCCCTGAGAACAAACGACCTTGGTTAAAAAAAAAAAAAAAAAAAAAAAAAAAAAACGACAGGCACCTCATGAATAATTAACATATCTATTTGATGAATAATTAATGAGGCTTCTATAAGTAGCCAGTCTTACTAACCATAGCCATCTCTTGTGACCTCTTGTTGATCTCTTTCTCCACCTGGTGCAGCTCGAAACTCAGCTGCTCACTGGACAGACCACCAGACGGCCAGTCCACGCGAGAGGACTGTGGCATCACTGAGCCCGAGTTCTGTTGAAAGACATACATCAACTACAGTATTGCGCCAAAGATTGGTATAATGCTGATTTGAAATTTTTAAAGATCCCCTCACATTTCATTCTGTACATTCCCAAATATAAACATTAAAAGACGTGAAAACAGGAAGCAGACTCTCACCTCTAGGGCTCGAGTGTGAGTCTGTTGGCTAATTTGCTGGTTGACCTGCTGCAGCTCCATCCTTAGCTGTTCACGTGCTTGTATGGCAGGGGATAAACTGGACCTGGGGGATGGGCCACAAAAATGTATAACGCACTGTAAATCAAATGCTTTTGGTAAAGGGTTGAACGGGGCAGGGCAACCGTACCGCTCGCTGAAGTGGCTCTGAGAGCTTTGGTGTGGCTGGTAGGAGTCGGTGCTCCACCCGCTGTGATTCGCATAGGTGTAGTCAGCTTTAACCAAAAAAAAAAAGAGCATTTAGACATTAATATAGTGATGATGTGTCGTCTGGCGTCCTGCATCTAAACTAATCATAATCCAACATGAGGAACTGTCAAAACTAATTGTTTTACCATAGTAACACACATAGCTTTCACTTATTGATGATTCTGAAAAAAAACCCAAAGAGCTTACCAGTGTGTTTGGAAGAGTTTGGCATGGGTGGCATTGGGCTGTTTGGCGGGAAGCCGGGTTTAGATGTGCGTGAGATGGCTCCGAAACGAGACACAGTCGGCAGTGATCCAAAGGGAATTATGGGGTCATCATCTTTGACGTCTGCAGCTCTACGCTGAAGCTCTGAGCCGTGCGCTCGGACACCTTTGCCTTTATCTGCATTTTGCTGAGACAAATTAGAGAATACGATTTAAATACACTCATCTAATTCTAATTCATGGCTCAATATCAGGAGGAGCCTCAGCCGTGAACAGACAGCCCTTTGGCCTTTGGTTTGTAAACAGCATGTTCAGCACAAATGCGACAGAAAAAAAAAAACACACTGATAACCTTCAGTCAAGGAAAATCCACTGAACACAGCACAAACGTAACTGAGTGGGAGAACCATGTAGTAAACTGAAAGCCATTGAAGTTCATGGCTGAACAGGTCACGTGTGGATCAATCCCCCCCCCCCCCCCCCCCATGCAATACGTACTGCTTCAATGCCATGCATTCCCTCTTTGGACTTCATTTCTTTGCTGCTGATATAGGACCCGATCGTGTCACATAACCAAGGTGAATATGAGCCAGTATATTCTTGCTCCCGGAAGTGTCCAAAATTGTGGGAGTTCTCCTCCATGTACTGCAAACAATAGAGATGAACATTCCTGATCAAATTCAAGCCACTTCAAATTTACTCTAACGCTCCAACACTGTGCCAAGATTAACAGCAACATCTATGAATTTACGCAGGGTAATCGGAATATGTGTTTTAATTTTTCAATATTTTCCAATACACTTTAACCCTTAGAACTCTGTGGTCTTTTTGAGCATTTTTTACTACTTTTTAAAAAAAATTACCTATAAAACTGTTTTCATGTGGCAATGCTTGAAATCCTTTTTTAGAACAACCCCAGCTTCTCTTCTCTTTGCGCAAGAATTTAGAAAAACAGGCTATATCGCAGGTATTGTACTTCCAAAGGTTCTCTTGTCATCATTAGATGGCACCGATTCAGGGTCTATCAAACGAAACTGAAAGACGATTGCACATTTAATCTCATTTTAAACCGGTTCATCTAGCAAACCGTCATAAAATAATACTTGTTAAATATAAATTGTTATATTCCCATTGTTAAATATACGTAATATGGATTGCATTTCTAAAATAGACAGGAAATCAGATATTTAGCTAAAACCTCTAAAAATTGTAAATTTTGCATGCGTCATATTTTAAAAAACCTCTCCTAGAGATTTTATCTGTTCATCTCCAAACTCCCTCAGTTGTATCTCAAGGATAATGAGATGTTAGATTGCATTTTTGACTTTGTTAAAACGTACATATAGTGGTCAAAGTCAAATTTCTGCCATAAACAGGAAGTTGTTAATAACTCATGTAGTGAATGATCAGTCTTTACATCACTAAGGATTAATGTTCTATATATTTATACACTCCTGTCTCTTACATGACTTTGTCCCCTCATGTCCTGAGGGTAGCTGGGGTCGTAGGGGTGCGAGGATGCAAATGGCGGAGGTGAAACCACTTTCCTCTCCTCCAGCTGGGCCATGATCTCTTGTCTGCGACGGTGCAGGTAATCCAGGGAGGGCGGAGCTCTTGGGTAGGCGCTCTGGAAACACAACAGGTCATGGATGACTCCATATCTTTATGAGATGGGTGAAATTAAAATATCATAAGCAACGGATCCTACCCCGTGATAATTCCTGGAGTGGTTATAGCGGTCAGTGGAATATCGTTCCTGAGTTGATTCCGGCACATATGAGGGGTTGGGGTTTTGGGGCTGTAGTGGTGGTGGGACATCTGGACTCCTGCGGACTAGTTCCTCTCTTGGAGCAAATGTTTGAGGGTGAGGATAGGCAGAGTGGCAGCGGCTGTCATGGCGTGATGGGTAAGAGTAATGGGTGCTAGGGTTGGGATACTGGTGCTTGGAGACATAGGAATTCAGGTAAGAGTCTTGATATGGATCTGGATTGGGATGCCGGGGGTAACGGTGGTGGACAGCATGGTGGGGGTAAGGATTACCTGTAAAAATGTGTAAAATGCTACATTTTAGACCTAATCTAAAGGTAGAAAAGGTAACGTATGTAAATGATACAGTACCTGTGGGGTACTGGGAGGACTCATATTGAGCAGATGGAGGTGGTGGTGCTCTTGATTCAGGGTAATAGAGCTCAGGCTGATGTTGGGAGTACATCTGAGGAACTCTGGACACTGCTGACATATGCTTCTGGCCCACTGCACCGTCGCCTGCCATCCTGGACTGCGAATTAATGTGCAGCTGTTTTGGGATCGACTCCAAACTGTGGATGATGGAGCACAAGCACATTAAAGGACTTATTTCAAACATGGAGAAGTAAATAAATGAATTACTTGAACATTGTGGGATGCATTTTATACTAAAATGAATGTGCTGCTAACCTTTTGGTCAACATGGCTGATGGTGCTGCATTATCAAGGCCTTTAGAGCAAGTGCGGCTGCTGCGTGGGACTGTGTTGAAGTGGTTTTACTCTTATTGTAGTGCCTAATGGTTTGTTTCTCAGCTTATACAGATTGTGGCGTCCCCCAGGGCTCAATTTTAGGTTCTATTCTATTTGCTGGGATCCCTTAAACATAAGTTCTCCCTTCATATCTACACAGGTGATCTGCAAATACATGCTCTGCTTAACAAGCAGAAGCCTGACTGCTGTTTGTTTGGAGGAGTCTCATGATCAGTAGGTAGGACAGGCCAATTAACAATACTACTGCAAAGCTGTTGCAGCTGAAGAGATCAATCAAATAATACCAATGTTACGTAAGGTGCACTGGTTACCTGTTAGGTTTAACATTGAATATTTAGCACCTGCATGGTTTGGTGAACACGATGAGGTCAGCCAAAAAGTGTTGCTCTAAGTGTCGGGCCTTTTGCAACAATAATTTCTCGGTTTAAACTTAATGCAGTTTCAGAGTAGACCACTTTCAAGTCGTGACTGAATACTCGCTTGCATTTGAGTAAAGCAAGGTCTGGAAGTCATCTATCTCATTACTCATATTTAATCTGTTCACAATTACATGTTTTTTTTAAATCCAATTGCATGTTTATTTGATTTCACATTTGTGTTGCTACATTCAAATAACTGCACAATTCCACGTAATAGACAAAGAAAAGAATGTAAACAACAGTTTTTGTTTTTTATTTGTTATGTTTAAGTGACAGGTGGTGCAGGGTTAAGAAGGTGCCCATTAAGCTTGTTCGAGTGAGAATATTGGGAACCATTGTGGTTGAGAATTATTGCACTTTCATTGTCTGCATTGGGGAAAAACCTTGCTAGTACCAGTAACAGCAAAGGGAGATGATCAGCGCGTGTGCAGGACACACCATTTATTTCATTTTGAAAGTGAATTTTATTTAGGTGGTAGGACCATTACAAGAGTTTTGACACATAATTAGCAAGGTAACTCATATTAAAATGTAAGAAAATGAATTAATTAAATCAATTTCATTTTACAGACCCTAAATCAATGCCATCTAATGGTGAAAAGAAGGTCTAACCCTTGGAAGTAGAAGACCTGTTATAGAGGCCTTTGATTTTTGTAGTAAAAATGACAATTTACTACCCTGAATTGAATTTCAGGTTCCTTGTGGAATTATTCTGCAATATGTAATGAAAAAAAACCTACCAAGGTAAAAAATATTTAAAGGAAATTTTTAGGGCAAATTGTAAACTAGTAAAAATATACTCAAAAAAGCCCTGGACTTCTAAGGGTTAAAACAAATAGGATTAAATTTGAGAAATTATCTTATTACAAGGAAGTTTACAGAAAATTTTAATTCTAGACTTGGTATTTTGCATAACTGGAAATGATTGGATGGCTGTGTAAGAATTATCTCCATAGTAATATCTCTTGAAACTGATAGAAATACAGGTTCAACATGTTTTGATGCCTTTTAAGAACTCGACATTTAATTCATTTTTCAGACTTTCATGCTTAAGTTTCCATAACAACAGAGAGATAAGAGGTGCTGCCTACAGTGGACATGAAAACACTAGATGAAGTTGGAGAGAATTGTTTCCTTGCAAAAATGGTATTTAATTGATCTTGAGTTGTTTCATTGATTAACATTGATTTTTAATGGTTAATTTGAGAACTTACATCACCTTGCCAATTTTGCTGAAAGTTGATCATACATTCAACCACTGATCCATCTTTTTTGAAGTTAAAAAGCAGTTTTGGTCTTCTACACTAACATTTTTTCCCCTTGATTAACAGCGAACTCTTAAAACACGAATAATTCTGATTAAATCCACTCACGAATCTGGTGGTGAACCGGGAGCACTGAGGCTCCCAGAATCCATCTTGCAGGGCTTGTGAACTGGCTCATAAGAGGGGTCCGAGCCTCTGGACACCAGGTGTGCGAGCGCAGATCCCGGTCCCGCTACCAGAATGCCATTGGTGATAGAAGACTGTTTGCGGGGAAGACTTTCCATGGGTGGCCCTTCGTCAGCTAACAAAGCCGAGCTCAAGTCAAGCTCGTTCAGCTGGGTCAGCGATTGGCTGAGCTGTCTGCGAAGTCCGAGGCGCTTGTTCATTTTGCGGTACCTTTCCAAGAAAAAAAAAAAAAAAAAGAGAGATGGTGAAGGTGGTGCTCAATCTGTTCAAATGGTTTCATTTGAGGTTCGACTCACTTTTCAAGCTCGTCCTGAGAATGAGCAAAGGTGCAGCTTGCTCCACGAGGACAACCGCCTTTCTGCTTCATGTCGCGGCACATGTAGGTCTTGTATTTGCTGTGCTGAAGGGGCTGCGGACAGGAAGTGAGATATGCTACTTGAGTCTCAGTGCACAGTATGTGTGATGATGATGATGATGATGATAAACTACTGTTGAATATGAACCAAAAGCTGAAACATGATAAAGGCTAATGGCACTATAGAACCAACGGCACTAGAGCCATTCTGCCACACCCACTTCTCAAATCCCAATTAGATGTCAATTTTCACAAGTTGTTTAATATTTGGTGACTTTTTGAGTCAAAGAGACCCTTGTTTAAGCTCTTCTAACATGTGGATCTCCAATCGTGAACCTGCTGACACACCTGCTGTGGATCACCTCCCTTCTTGCTGTGGTTCTGGATGAAATCTACCAAGCCATGGACAACAGTCCGAACTGCTTCCAACCCTTTTGACAACTGCTCCCAAGTGGGTGCAGGGGCATCTATAATCACAAACCCGAGTCAATCAGATATGATGTCTGACACAATAGTGGTACTCATGTATGTGTCTGGAACTGGCGGAGAGACCTGGGCTGGGGTCGATGTCAGCTAGCAGTTCCAGGTGTGGTCTGAGACGGTTCAGGTTGGCTGGGTCTCCGGTTCTCTGAAGAGCGATGGTGAGCTCCTGGACACTCTGAGCAAAAGATGCTGGAGTCTGCAACTGAAGAACACAAAGCCACATTGTTGACGTGCCAGCAGACAATATTAACATTTGGAAGAAGTTTAAAATAGCAACAAAAAGATTTCACCAAAAACAACATTTATTAGGAGTAAGTGTATGGTTTCAGAAACCTTGTCTATGATGGACTGCATGTGGCTCTTATGGGACTGGTCCCCATACAGCAGAGACGACCACTGATCCGGGGCAATGCGCAGTCCTCCCTCCATCGCGATTTGAACAATCTGAGAATCGTGTTCTCTGCGAAGAGCCTCATATGTGCGAAACTCTTCCTTCAGCTGCATCAGTGATGAATCCTCATCACGCTTGGTCACCTACAAATAAAACAGGTGTAATGTTTCACTAAATTAACTGCAAAAATTAAATACTATATATATAAAAAAAACTTATTTCTTGACTGAATTCAAAACACACTATACAAACATACAAAATGCAAGTCTTAAAATATCTAAACACAGCATAGCAACCAAAAAGTGTACCCTAGCAACCACTTTTGAAGACTCACATCCCTGCTTCAGAGCATCATAGAAACATGGTGTTTGGTTTATTGGAATCATAGCTAGCATGGGGAAGCTAAGAAACACACACTAGCTACTGAAAAGATCCTTGAAATTATCAACATTGTCACACAATCAAGCTACCATAAATACATTTACACTATCACCGAATTCAAAATATTATGAACACATTTATTAATAATAGAATAATTTGTACTTTTATTATTGATAATGCTGCGTACAGGATGTACCCCCGCCTCTTGCCAGATGTGAGCTGAAGATCCCAGTGACCCCGAAAGGGATACATTGGGTAAAATACTTAAACACACCGTAGCAACCAAAAAGTGTACCCTAGCAACCTCTGAGGAAATAAATCTCTACTGCAGAGCATCATAGAATTGTGGTGTTTGGTTTGTTAGGATCTATTTATTTTCATGTGTAATTTTAAAAGCATAACAGCTTTCACTTCAAATGAATAATTGGATTTTTTAAAAAATAAATACAGATAATTAAGACATCCCAGTTTCCTAATCAATTGTAGACATGAGTAAAAAAAACACACAGATTTTTAAATAAATGTCACAACATTTCATTATAATTCAGGATAAAACAAAACAAACTAAAGAGGCACCTTAAAACAGGAGGCCCTGTAAAGAAGCTGAACCACATGTCCTATGCTGGTTTTGGAGGCCTGAGGGAACCGTGGTTCCAGTCTCTGGACCACAAACAGAACCAGAACCTTCCTCGAAAGGGCTGAACCATCTTCCAGAGCCAGGAGAACCAGCTTTAATGCTTCTTCCTGCATGGCTGTTGGGAGACAACTAGATTGTACACACTCATTTAATTCACATGCCTATTACTACACCATGGCAATAAAACCTCACCAGGGCCAAGAAACTGGCATCCCCGGGCTCTGACGGCAGCCCACAGGTTTGAGGAGAGCTGCTGGGGGTTCTGGTGTTGGAGGATTAGCTCGGTTACTGTACGTTCTCCCAGAGAACGGGCCGCCCGCATTGCTCGAATCCGGCCCTCCTCCTCCACCAGCTGGCAATGCACCAGTGTCACCAGCTTCCTCTGCATGGGTCTGCTGAGAACACTCTGAGTGGCACCATTCAGCCCACCCCCTGAACATAAACCAATAGAGCAAGACATTTTCACACAGTACTGAAAACATTCCAAACATAAATCTTATTCTTCTGAGTATATTCCCGCTTCCTGTTAATTCCAAAAAATAAATAATAAATAAAAGAATAACAGAAAGAGATCCACTACTTCTCCAACTGCAAAGCTTTGGACTGAATCTGCATAGGACACATCAGAAGGTGGCAGCCAATCAGCACAGGATAATTATAATAAAATAAATTTAATAAAAAACCTGCACGAAAGTTCTCCAATAAACATTAATTGCAAACAACCAAAAAACAGCTTTTATTTGCAATTTATTTGAAGTTGAGGGTGTTTTCATAACAAAGTGTGTTCTAGTTGGAAAGGGGAAACCTATGGGTTAAACATGGGAAGTTCATAGCTATTAATGATGAGATCCTTATTTCTTTTTTTTTCTCATTTTAAAATCTTGCATTTAAAAAAGAACACTCCACTATTATGACCCTTCCATTCTCCATACTTAGTGTTTTACCATTTTAAAACTCTTCAGAATCTCTAGATCTGGCAAAAGCACTTTAAGCATAGCTTAGCATAAAGTATTGAATCCAATCAGACCGGTAGCATCTCAGTAAATTATCCTTTTCTTAGTAATACCATATCGTTTCTAATTCTAACTAACTGTTTTAGGGTTTGTTTATGTTTTAAAACCAGCAGAAAATTAAGTGTTGGTATTTTGCAGTTCAATTGCAAAATTTTTCAGTTTATAATATTTCACCTGGAGTATACGTCCAAACAACATTAGCAAAACGTATCAGTTTCTGTTGGTGTTACAACTTGATAACACTGTAAAAGAGTCAAGTTTTAAATAGGAAAAATTCTCACCATTGAGAATAATCTCACCATTTACAGAAAAGCTACTGGTCTGATTGGATTCAATGGTGTATGCTAAGCTAAATGGTAAAAAAATTTTTTACTCTTAATGGAGAGTGACATCAATGACAATTTTCTTTTAATGACTATGAATTATATCGACATCAGAAGGGGCAGGACCTCTGGTGTTGCTGAGAGGCTTGAGATAGAGCGCCAGATCCTCCACACACGCTCGTGACTCCTCATAGTGCTCGATGTCCTCGGCAGCTGTCAGCAAAGTGACGGGAGGAGGTTTGGGAACCTGCATCATAACAGAGAATATGTGTCAGCAAAAACACATTCTTCCCATACCACAGCCAGCTTTTGATGTGTTTATCAGCATTCCTCAACGTAGAGAACAAGGTTACACCCTTAATGTGCATCATACAGAGAAACCACTCAATGATTTCCCTGATGTGAGCAATAGGTGGCACCGGTTTCATAACAATTTCTCCTTCTGCTGACTAATCAACAAAACATTTTATTTTTGTCCCAGTTTTGAAAACGACCCCTTCCTCCTCTGTGGTTCTGACTTGCCAACATTTTCACAACTTCAAATACAACACCCCTGTCAGTAGAGGGCTGTTTCAAAAGCTTCAGCAAACCTTTTCTAGTGATTGTAAACAAAAACAAGGTATATTATTGATGTATAAAAAATAAATTATTATTGCACCAGTATAAAGCAGTGATTGATTCTGAAAATTGATTCTGTGTGTCTTTTTTTCCCCCAGGATTAGTATTTCTGACCAATTCCCTCATTTGATAAGATACAAGATGGGAGGGAGTCGGTTTTATGCTGAGTTCTGACTACAACGTAAAGCGTCACGTCGCAAAATCACAAGACAGAGTTTCTTTGCGAAAAAGTTCATTTTTATTCTTGATTATCACTTATATAAAGGGTAGAGTATGCATTGCATAGCCACAAGACATATCATACATTTGTCATAGCCTATGTAATGCAATATTTTCTTTAGTAATTGATAAAATTAGGTTAGAAACGATAGAAACGATAGAAGAGAAATAGGACGATAGACACTTTTCTATCGTCCCCACGATATATATCGTCATATCGCCCAGCCCTAAATAGAACAATATTCTTTTTCATTCATAGCACAACCTGGGGATCTGGAATTTTTAATTAAATTTTCCCACTTTTTTCAAGAAATACTAACAGTTCAGAATAAAACGAGTAAGGTGCAAGAGCCCTTTGAGCACCACTTGCAACTTTAATTTACATTATATTGCTTTCTCTAGTTTATAAAAGTGGCGCAGTGCTAAAGTTGCAAAGCGAGTCTACAATGATACGTCATGTATTGAAAAAGACACAGTTTTTAAGCGCCCGAAAATAAAAGTTTGGGTTATTCTGTGTTTGTTTCGGCAACAATAAAACATTTTATAAATATAGAAAATTATGGAACATATAAAAATGTTAAATTAATTATTTATTTTATATACAAATTAATTTTATAGTAGAAAAACTCATCTTAACTGTGCACTTAACGGTTTTCTTTATAATTAGAAAAAGAACAGCAAAATTTGCCTCACAGCTCGACAATCACATTTAAAAGTATTTCGCTTCACATGTATCCATAAGCATTCATAGTTTGTGCATTTTGCCTGGTAATGATGGAAAAATCCGTTTTAAAGAGTAAAAGCGCATAAAACAATTTAACCTTTTCAGTTTTTGTGAGTATGATTTGATTGGCGATAGGAACGCAGTGCTCAGTGAAGCGCCTCAATGACATGAGATTTCTAAAATAGTCATGACTAGACTGTTACGTAATAGTTATACCGGTCACCAAGTGTTCTGAACTGGGAAGTGCTTTTGCAGCCAGCCCTGGGAATATCTGCCAGACGTTGATTCAGTTTCCTGCTTCTCTATTGGCTGCTGAGCAAGGAAGCACAATGTTTTATGGCATGCTGTCAAGCAACCACACACTCGGTATGTCACATCGGGCCTGAAATCCAACCAGACTGGAAGGACTGCAAGCTGATCTTCAGAAACCAGACACCTTGCTGCAGTAGAAACGTTCAACCCCAACCACTAGTGAGAAACAAGTGTAGGCAATAAACACATTTTGCGTTCGACGCAGCAGCTGAGTAGCTTTACTGTGTTTATGAAGAGTTCAACCGAGCATTTGGCCCTTTGGCTGTGATTGTTATCAAGCAATAATGAAAAGGTCCATTGTAAACTGACAAAGAACCACTGTAGTTTTACTTCCTCTTCCTTACAGTTCAACCGAGGCTCGGTGGCGGCCAAAACTTAAGCCCTCAACAAGGAAAAACAAACTGTAAATAAAAATAACATCAGAACAGAGTGAACTGTTGTGCAAGAACTGAACAGAACGTTTACAAGTGGTTCTATCAATTCCTTTAAAACACTAAGTTGTGATTATAGTTATAGGTGTTCTGTTAATGCTCTGTACATGGAACTGACTCACTGGAGGTTAACGATATTGCAGCTCTGCATTAGATATACCAAGAACTACAGACAAACCAGGCATTTATATGTTAAAAAAATGTGATAAATCACACAATCTGGAATCTAAACAGAGTATATTTTTGACTAGCAAGTAATAATAAGTGATTATTTTTTCATGATACTCTTTGCACACTGATATCCAAACTTTATATAAAATAATATTCTGAAAATGTTTAGGTCCACAAACGTGGATATTTTAAAATCATGCCTAAAAGCCGCAAAAACACACAAACAAATAGCAAAAGAAAAGACTCTTCATGTAGTGATTATTATTATTTTGTTGTAATTCTGGGATCATCTGTTGATTTTTTGTTCAGACTAATTATTCGGAGGTGGTGTGTGTGTAATAGACACAATATGAGCTCACTTTTATTGACGAAAATGTCAGACTTCAATGTGCAAATACCTCTAGTCTGAAATGGCTTTTATTAGATGAAAAAGTTTAGGTCACTTTCAAGAACTCGAGTGTTTTCACATGTCTAGCTGGTTTCATTGTGTCCAGACCAGGAGAAACAACTCATAGATTAAAAATTCTGCCATGTGACATCATACTGGACTCTAATCTGTCATCATACGCGTTTCCTCATCTCATTTTCCGATTGGTAAGAATGAATGGAAGTAAACAATGGAGGACAAATCACCAGAAGAATGAGACATCCCATAATGCCACATACAACCGGGTACAGTTGCAAAAAAAGCCGGATTAGTTATTAGTTTGATCGTGTTCTCACAGGTCTAGAGTTCGATTGGAAGCATACCGAAACCCCCTCCTCGAGCAGGACTCAATCCTTTTTTTTTGTCTACTTTGGTCCAATCTAGAGTTCGGTTGCAGCTTTCCAAAAGGGAAAGCGAACTCTGGAATCAAACTAAACAAGTCAGGTGTGAAAGCCCCCTTCAAATTTGCTGTTTTGTCCAGTAATATTCAAGAGATTGAAACAGTACGTTATGTCTAATGTATTGTTGATTTGAAACAGCTTTGACACAGTTCAAGATAACTTCTTTTGTCTAATAAACAACTGGTTTTATCTAGTAGGTTTTGGGAATTTGAAACTTTTTTGCTATGTATTCATACAATTGAAACAGATTGTTTTGGTTCTGGTGGGTGTCGGGACACAACAGCTTGTAAGTTTCAACAGTTTGAAATGGTTCGCTTGGTCAACTAAGTTTCAGGATTTTGAAACGGCTTATTTTTCAGAACGTTTGGAACAGGTTGCTTTGAAACAATTGATTTAAAATATAAATGCTCTCATTTGTACGGTTTGAAACCTCTTGTTTCATTTGTTGGGGGGGGGTATCCATCATGCGGCAATAGTACAGGTCTGCATTAGATATGCCTAGAATTAAAAACATTACAGTAAAGATAAAATAAAGTACAAAGTTTGTGACCCCACAATGTGGAACCTAAATATAGAGTAGCTATAAAAACTGAGAATAAAAACGAAAAACAAAACTGTGATTTACCTGTCCGCAGACGAGCTGCAAGAGTGCAGTATTGACAGGCAGCTGCTCAATATCTGTTGTGATGGTCGTCTGGTCGAACGGACAGGCCTTGCGGTGAAGTTTGTTCAGGCACATTTTGCAGACAGTGTGCCCACACCCAAGACTGATGGGCTTCCGGTGGCTTTCCTCGAAGGTTTGTGTGCAGATGGGACACAACAGAAACTCTGTCCATTGTGGGGCTTGTACGGGCATTGTGGCGAAGCGCTGTGTGTGATGCTCCGGTCCCCAAGTGCTTCTGTTATTTCTGCATTAGGATTTGAATGTGATTTATATAAAACGAGACTGTGATAACTGCTAGAGATTCCACTGGAACCAATAAAGCTCTTCCAAAGATCACAATTCTTAACTATTTTCTGGCATTGTGGGGGTACAGCACATAGTGTGAAAAACATAACCTGAAACACACACACACACCACAAAAAAAGCACATTTTAGAAACCACAGTAAAATCAAGAAATCATTATTCTACATTCCCTATATGAGGAATATTTAAAGACTTATTATGAGACAACTTTTCAAGAAGTAGAAGACCTTTTTTATTTGCAATGTTATGAACTGAGGAGTCAAAAGAATCATTTGCAAGAATCTTCTGTTCAGCCAGAAAATGTGCATCTGAAAAGCAGAGTCTGTAAATAAAGTTTATGCCCCTTTAATGGATGTTTGCATAGCTCTAAATGTGAGGACGACCCATTTTGAGTTTTAAATGAGAAAGTTCTTTCACGTTAGTGTCTTTACCAAGCCCAAGAGTTGACTCAGAGTTGCTGAAAAGAGTCACCCGTTGAACACGAACACAGACGTACTTCTCCCTTTCCACCACCAGGGAACCGAAGTCCTGTGAGTCTTACCCTACCAATGTTTTAAATCAAATGGAGATAGAAGTCAAGTGCAACTCTGCTAAGTAACAACATTCAACCAGACTTGCACCGGTATTACCAAATATGACAAATCAGCTTATTCGACATAGAGCTACAGGTTTTAAAACGCAAAGGGATGGTTCTACGTTTAGTGTTTTTGGGTGTTTTCCAATGTAATTACTTATTTCAAATGGTAAGCTTCAACGTGCTTTAAACGGAAGTAGAATTTTTCCTTCTAAATGTTATCATTCGATCACTCACGTTTGTCAACAAACATGTATTTGAACATCTGCAGTTTCACCATAGTAAACAGCAGTGTATTACTTTTCCCTGTGTATTTAATGGCGAGTTTCACTTGTCTCTAAAATGTTCGCTGTTTCACTGCAACAGAACAGCACATTTCACTTTTTAAATGTTATTCCTTTTACGATTTTGGTTTCGTGTTGGTGTTCGTAATTCGTGAACACACATCTCCTCAGTCGCACATTTGTGTGCATTTTATTTTATTCTGTTTTATTCTGTTTTTGTTGTTTTATTATTATTTATGCCATTAACAATATGCAGATTTAAGTATCAAAGAAAAGTTACTTGATTTCCTTTTTTTCTTTCAATTTATACTGTTGTGTCTGAGAGCCATTGCATGAATTAGGCATTTTACATGTAAAACTTGCTTCGACATATGAAAAATTCAGGATACGAAGGCCACCCTGGGACTGATTAATTTCGTATCTCGAGGTATCACTGTAATATAGTATAATTAAGTTAATTTACACTAAAAAAGCTATATTAATCATGTTCACTTTGTGCGTGACACTTTAATTTAAACTGAATAAAATAATGGCAACAATAAGTAAATAAAAATTTTGCATCTCGTCATGGCTTTGCAGTTTACATATAGCCCTGTTGTGTCTGATATAAATATACCCAAGCTATTTACAGATAATCATTTTCCTCCAACAAATCTTTAGATGATATGTGATTCTGGCGTTTATTGCATTGCTTTGATGTTTGTAGCCTGGATAGGCTCTGCAGTATATTTTACCATTTTATAATGTTTCAATTGTGGTCGTTATTTGGTGAAAATAACTCTGAGGTAGTAATATTTTAAGATAAGGAATTACTTTTAAATTACACTAACAAGCACTAATTATCTGAGTAATTGGTATTTTTACATATAGTGTGCACATGTGCAATCACACACGTGTGCCATAGAGGTTGCCGGTTCCTTCTTTGTAAATTTAATTTTAGTCACTGGGAAATCCTGGAATGTACCTGCATGTTTATGAAGGAATACAACTGTGGGTGTTGAAATGATTCATTCATTTCCTCAAACGGAAATACTGTAGTCACATGGAAGACTGCTGAAGATGACATGTTCTTGAAATATCCACGGTGTTTAAGTAAAACAAAATGTAATAAGGTGGCGATCAGAAATCTTTGCCTGCCTGTCCAGCAGATTCAGAAAGAGACTGGTGATCATTGCAGGAACGGTATTCTGCCATTTTAAGGATGTTTCAAATGTTCCATAGCATGAGTGTGCAACTGCCATGCATATGATAGAAACTAGTTTGTCTTTGGCTGCTGTTTCTGTTCCCCGTAGCTCAGAATTCCTAGCTTCAGTTTAGATGAGTCACGGTGCTGGGAACACAAGCAGAGCACTCATATATTTCCTTGTGAATTCTAACACAAAAGCCCAGAGATTGTGTTTTTGTGTTGTGGGGGTGGTGTTTTGTTTACACAGTGACTATATCAGGCACCATGTAGGTATGGCAGACCGTGGCGTAATAAATGATGAGTCAGGCTGTTGCTGCACTTCTGGAGTTCCCTGGACTGAGTGTTTTCCTCAGCTCATGTTGTCCGAATGAACTGAGTTAAAAGAGTTAAATTATGGGGTTACCACCAGTCTGAGTTGTAAGGACTTGCATACTTGCATCATGTGTTATTGTGCTCTAGAACTTTCTTCGATGGATAATTTTCAGTTGACATTTGAGGAATTTTCATTAGGTGTTCAAAATGTTTTGTCGTTCCATTTATCTATCGTGGTTCGTGCATAGATAACATTGGTGCTTTCAAATGTGAGTTCATAGATGGTATTCTCCGGGCCACGCCCCTTCACTGAGCAAAACAAGTGCTCAGGTATAGACAACCTTGTAAATATGGAAAAGTGCAGATTTGAGAGTTATTCTGATGATTACACGTGCAACTTACAAATAAATGGATTCAACTATGATCACTGCAACTTCCCTTGTGACCACCTTACCATCAACATAGAGATTTGACCTGAAATTTAAACTCAAGACTTTTATATAGTCCTGATTCTAATAGTGTGAAATTAGACAAAACCATTTTTAAAGTCGCGGAACAAAACAGTGCAATAAACAATAAACACCAGAATCACAAATGATCTAAATGATTTGTAGGAGTAAAATGATTATCTGGCCAGATCTCTGAATAGCTTGGGTATATTTATATCAGACACAACAGGACTATATGTAAACTGCAAAGCCATGATAATACACACATTACAATTGTGCCTGATGTGTAAAAGGCCTCTACACTACTGCATTACAGGAAAAAGTAATACTTTACTGTAATACACTACTTTTTAAAACATTACTCCCAACACTGCTGTTTACTATGGTGAAACTGCAAATGTTCACATGCATGTTTGTTGACAAACGTGAGTGATCGAACATTTAGAAGGAAAAATTCTACTTCCGTTTAAAGCACGTTGAAGCTTAACATTTGAGATGAGTAATTACATTGGAAAACACCCAAAAACACTGAACTTAAAACCATCCCTTGGTCATCAATGGCGTTATGCTGCATCTGAATGTGAATATGACTTTACAGTAACTTATAGAAAACCACATCCTGTTAGATAAAAGAAAAAGGCGGAGGATCACTGAAAAAAAAATCTGATTCCTGTCATCAAGCCCTTCTCGGCAGGAAAGAGACAAAGCCGAAATGTGAATATCGAATAAACACATCAAAACAACCACTTAAACATTTAATATAAACATATCAAGTCATACACAACAGCAGTCTGCAAAACTGCAAATGTAAAGCAATTTTACTTAACATTTTAATAAGAGAAACCCACACAGCTCACATGCTAGTCAGCTAAGTTCGAAGGTAACGTAACGTAAAGCTAATGTTTACAAAAAATAACAAATAAAACCAACCGCGAATCCCTTCAAGTAACCCTAAGTTGTCTTTTAACACATAAATGTCATCTTTTTACCATTTAAAAGGGGAGAACTAGTATTTAGTAGCGTTTACATCGATCAAAATTTTTGAATATTAAACAGCTAACGTTAGCTGCCATGCTAACAAAACAAAGCCTGTATCCATCGGTTGGTTTGTGTTGTTGAAACGGTTAAATTAAGAACGCCCAAGTCTCCACTGTTACATTTTTGTAAACTTTAATCGTTATTAAACCGATTTAATTTTAAAAAATTACCTTAAAAACACGCAATCTTTCCTAACACTACGCTCGTGATTGTTAGCATTTATGCTAAGCGGTTTGGATATTTGCTAACCTTAACGTTCTGTAATCTTTAATGGTAGTCAAGCGTTAATAAACGCGCTTCTAGCATTTTCGACCAAATTTAGGTCATAAATGACTTTTTAACGGTACAATCGTGATTTTGGCATCGCCACGCATCGGACCGTTCATATTGATAACGTTAAGCATTTTTACGTACTACAAACGATCAAGCACCGTTGACAATACACTCACACAATAAAAGCAATCAGTGTACTCACAATATCTGGCTTAGCTCAATCTTCACAGAAGAAAGGTTAGCATCGCCTGCTGCTATAATGAAAGTTTCTTGGACTCGCCGAGTCTCAGCCTGAGCTCGAGTGAGCATTCACTGTTGCGCAACAGGACAATCATCATCACCATCCACCAGCCCATCACATCGTGTTGAAGATGGCATTACACGGATTTTACCAAATGTACGTGAATAGCACTAAAGACTGTTCAATTATTAAAGTCGAATCTTAAAAACACTTATTTTAAAGTAAAATGTTTTTTTTTTGTTTAATTATGCAAACGCCTCAAAGCAGCTTCACAGAAGGATGAACCTAGTATAGATTAGGTCCAGCAGAAAAAAATGGCTATATGTTCTTTTTTGTTGTTGCTAGAGACCATATTTAAACATCATTTAAAGAAGAGTTTAATAATGAGCTTGTTTGTGACATGTTATAGACATGCTTATTCCCTTTTTGGTGTCACAGGGAACCCCACACTAGCAATTCCAATTTACACAGGGAGCTATATATGGGGAAAGAGGTGTAGCCAGTGTGGCACGGGGGGAATCAAGCCAGGTAAACCTAGGGCTAGTCCCTTCAACTCCACGTACCACGGCTTAATTATCAAAATACACAAGATGATCACCAGCCATAACTTGGAAACAGACAAACACAGAGAATAGTCAGTGCAGTAGTAGAGTATTTGTGTACAGATCGTACATTGAGATTTTATTCAAAAGCTTGGTTAATATGCGCTTTATATCTTGATTTGAACTAGGAAAGCAAATCTGAACTTTGAACATTATCAGAGTTTGTTCCAGAGCTTTGGTGCAAGATGTGAGAGCAACCTTTCTCCTCTGGTGTCGTACTACCTAGGAACAATTAATAGCTGAAAGATTGAATCGGAATATAACGTGAGAGCAGATAAGCTAGAGCTACATCAGTCAAGGTGGTTAACTGCCCTTTAAATGCTACCAAAACCATTTTATAGGAAGACAGTGCCATGATGATAGGATTGGTGTTATATGGTCATACTTTCTGGTTCTGGACTAGACGCTGGGTTCTGATCTAGTTGAAGTTCATTTAAGGAGAAAGCCGAAAAGATGCTTACAAGAAATCAATTCCATAAGTCATGATAACATGCACTAACTTTTCTGCATCTGCTAAGGATAACATGTTCCACACCGTTGAGGTGGAAGAATGCAGCGGATGATTATCAAACTTTAAATTGCCTCCCAAAGTCTAAAGTGCCTGATTAGTTCACTAAGTAATATGGCTGGTTTATAGCAGGTGTTTCACAAAAGCTGTAGCTTCAAATAAATAATATAAAGAATGATTATTGAGGTACACTCAATTTTATAAAAGAATGTCATTTAATTGAATCAGGTACATGTACATGACATTTACAAATGAACAGACAAACATGGAGATAAAAAAATAGCCCAAATTCAGAAACATCAAACGAGCTTAAGTAATGCAACTGATGGAGTCATGAATAGGTTTACATTTAATATAAAAAAAGAGGCTTAAGTGAGTCACATCATTGAAGAAACTTCACTGTTGCAGACCAAAAACAAAAAAAGCTCTAATTTAAAAAGAGATCATAAAACATACTTAAAATGCACACCCATGAAAAGTTGAATTGTGCAATTCCGTGTAAAAAAAAAAAAAAGTTAAAACATTTGAATAGCTGGGAAACAATTTATTTCAGAAGAGTTTGGGGAGCTGCCGTAACCTGCTTAGATCCAGGAAATTTCCCACTGATCCCTGAGGCTCTGTGACTTCCTGCATCTTTAGGTTTTCCATTTGCAACGACCTGCGCTGAGTCTGTCCGCCCTTTGAATCATTCTCCTTCTCTGGATTTGCCACCCTGCGATTAAGCAGCAGCATTTTTGGGCGTAAGTTTTGAATTAATTGCTCTTGAGAGTCAGAGGGACATGTATGGAAATCGGCGAGTGGTTTGTTTGTAATGTTTTTGAGGATGGCGTTGCTTTGTTCAGGATCTGGAGTCATGTTCTTGGATGTTTCGTGCTGTACTGAACATCCCAAAGCGGAGTCTACCAACACAGGGTCTTCTTGCTCTTCCTCGCTGCTGTTTTCTCCATCCATCAGTCCATATTTCTTCATATACTTGCAGGTGGCTAGGGACATATTGCTAGGGGACAGGATACTAAGTCCAACTGTGCTTTTTTCCGCCGGTGTCCTAAGGAGAATTGAACTGGGATCTGGACGTGAGCTTGAAGAGTTGCCTCCCAATGAAAGTCTTGACAGTTGCGAGTCGCTCAAGTACTTAAGGGCAATAGCATTAGCCTCAAGACTGAGGTCTACACTGCCACTTGGTGCCCAAATACTGGTGCCAATGGGCTCGGAGAGAGCTAGTCTTGGTATCACGGCGTCTGGGTTTATGCAAGCAAGGGTACTGAAGAGGAATAAAATGCATTAGACACAATTGCCCTTTAAAATTATATAAATAAATAAATATATAAATATATCTCTAAAAAAAAAAACAAAAAAAAAACAAGACTTTACCTGGCACTCTCTACTGTGGCACGTGTTGTCTTTCCCTGGGCAGAATCAAGGTCAACATTCACCCCAAACTGCTGGAGCTGTCTTAATGTGGCACTTAGGACACGATCTTGATTTGGGGGACTAGATCCTTGCTTTAAATTCGGATGCACGGCAGGCAATTTCTTAGATTGGTATTCAAGTAGGGACAAGCTTTGTCTTTTAGGGACATCCTCTTGGCCTTGGTCTACCTTTACCTCTCCAGAGTCTTGAAGACGATTTTGCACCTGACCCTAGCGGAGGAATTAAATTGAAAGTTAGATGTAACATAAATGTTGTTTGTAATATTTTAAAGGGGGCATACCAGAAGTTCTTGGTAAAATCTTGGGTCATCAATAACTCCATTTTCAGGTTGACCTTCAAGTTGTGATTGAGACTGGTAATACATGCTGGCACTTTCACCCAACACCGGACTCTGAAACGATTGGGCGCCTAAACCAGTTGAGGTGCTGCCGAAGACAAACCAAAATGGTTAATTCAGGGGGTGCTTTGTTGAAATAAAGTAGCAAAAAAATAAAAGTAGCCCTGTTTACAAAGAGATAAAACAAAGCGGTCCAGTGCAGTTCCTAAAGGGTCGTTGCCCAGTCACCTTAAAACACAAGGTGGTTTGTTTGGGACATTCATGCCTTTATGTAGTGCTAATTTCTCACTGTTCCTAGCAAACCTCCTTTAGATGACCTGATCCCTGGTCAATGAGAGTGCACAATAGGCATAGAGGAAGATAAGCTGGCCTAGCCTTGAATCTGAGGGTAATCCCTGTAGTTCTCCTCGTGTCTCATTATCCAAATGCTTCATGGAGAAACTGCTGCTTTCAAAAGCAATCCATGGAGTAACCCTATAGCTGGATTAATTTGACTGCGTCATTGGTGACATTTCTGATCCGATACAGTCCTTGCTTGTTCTGGGGAGGCGTCTTTACTGATCACCTTCGCCCTCTTGCATGTACCTCTACCTACATACACTGCAAATCAACCAGTTTGGACAATAGCACTAATAAATGTGATATCCTTCGTGAATATTCCCCAAGGAGACCTGTATCAGTTTTAAGAATTTCTCCCACCTCACTGTTTTGGTGTAAAAATGGAATCTGTGGGATGCTCTCCGGTTGTGCCTGCAGAGGGATTGAACTCAAATCGATGATGCAATTTGGATAAACTATGATATAATTAATCTCTGTCATTATAAGAAATCATGAAGGCTGACAATAGTGGTCAGCTTTGATTTTCGAAAACAGCTTGTGGTTTAGATTCATTTTAGCATTACCAAATCACTCGATCCACCACTTCCCCAATGCATCTCCATTATGTGAGGATTTCCTAAATTGTCTTTTAACTAAGACAAAAAGACTTGATTATTTTTTTTGTGTGAAAATATAATAATCATTACTTGTGTTGTGGAGAAGCTGGGAGTTGAGGAGATCCTGTACTCCTCTCTTTTGAGCAAGAATACACACTTTCAGATCCATGCCTCGAAGACAATGGGCTGGCATTTTGACATCCAGACTTTGGTTCAACGTTGGTTTGCCAATCCAACTTCTGAGCTTCGGGCGTCAAGTCCTCTTGTGGTCCACCCCAAAACAAACTAGCCCCTAAGTAACAAACATCATCAGACATGAAACTAAAGCAATAAGTAAATTAACTTAAAGGTCCTTTAAGTACCTGTTCCAACAGCAACACTGACACTTGAACGTTTAGAATCAGAGGATACTTGCGGCAACTTGTTTTGAGACTCTAGGAGTTTCTGGATCTGTCAAGGAAGGGTACCAAACATGAGACAGTGACTAATGATAAACGCCAAGTTTTAAACCAATACAAACCTGGAGTTGAAGTAGTTTCAACTGACGCTCTTGATCAATGAGCATCCTGTAAGCATCAGCAGGAAGGACACCCATGGGGGTGTCAGAGTTTGGTACATGGCTAGCTTGGACTTGGCAGCACTGGGCTTGACCGGAAGAAGCTTGTTCAACCAAGCCTTTGTTGGGGTTCTCCAATGGAACACTAGGAGCAGCCGATGGAGAGTTGTGTGCTTGAACAGTGGAATGGCAAATTGGACTTTTCGTTGGAGACATACAACATCCCAAAGATTGCCGTGAAGGTGAGTGGCAGTGATTTGTATCAGAGATGCAATGAAACGCGCAAGGATTTGGATACCCTGGTGTCCCCTGCCACCCGTTACTTTGATACAAGGGAACATGGTTTGGTTGGTTGGTGCAGCAGTTGCAAGGATTGGCAGCCGGAGTGCTATGGAAGATTTTTTGTTGGGATGGATGAGGGATGGGGGTCTGGTTAGGGATTGGTTGGGACTTTGTTGGAGGTGCAGAACAGACCAGGTGACGTCTAGTTGAGGCACCCAAAGAAGATCGATGTCTTTGATTGTGAAAAGAGCCATTGGGTGAAGCGTTCTTTGTTGAAGATGATGAAGAAGAAGAGGAGGAACCTTCTCTTGATCTCATAGAGGGGAGAGATTTCCGAGTTGAGGGAGGTTGTGGAGTTTGTAGTTCCTGATTAGAATGTAATTTGTTCTTTCCCTGAGAAATTATGGGAGTAAGTGGTCTACGGATTGGAGGTGGTCCAAGGTTGTAACCATGTTCTGAAGCTCTCAGCGGATTTAAGGGACTACTGTTACTATGCTGAACACTAGAGTGGGTAACAGAGCCTGGTGTATCTACAACGTTACCATCCAAAAAGCTGCCGTCAAACAGAACTGAGAGTTCTGGTACTGAAGGATGAACACGTTTAGTCTGGAGAAAGACATTTGGAGTGGGAGTCAATTGAAGCTAGTGACGTTTTAAGAAATTATAGGTACAAGTGGAACAAACCTGCTGAGTGACAGGATGAGGGTTTGGAGATGGCCGGGGAGAGAGCTCCTCATCTTCTACTCCAGAATCTTGATCACTGACAGACAATTTGTTCAGGGAGACAGCTGAAGGTGCTTCAAGTGACATCCTGATCAGACAAGGCACACAGATTATTTAACCCTTGTGCATCAATTTCACTGCCCTTTCGAATTATACATAACTGTTAGCCACTAAAAGATATTTTCAATATGAAAAATGATTGTGGCCTGGATATATTTTTACCTTTTATCCCTATTCAACAGTACAAATATCAAATTGTACCTATTCCCAACAGGAAGGACCACCAACAAATCAAGAATGCATGATTGCTTGGTGTCATGGCTTTGCAACCAAAATAGGACGTTATAATGGAAATCAATGCAGGACAAACAACAAATTAAGGAGAAAAAAAAGAACAAAACAATCCATCAATGCCAAAGTTGTTACTAATGTTTGACGTCCAAGATTGTGTTTTGAAATAAATCACATCACGTAGGATCTTGGTAATTAAGTGGTAAAAATCCAGAATAAAAAAAATGTATCAGCTTTGATTAGAGCTGAGGTCGATAAAAATTTTTATGCAAATAAATATGGGAAAACTGAGAAAACGTGAGAAAACACCCCCAACAACACATTAATGTTGCGTTCTATGAAGCCAAACATCAATTTAAACTGATTTAGAGAACAAAGACTTTACCTTGTTAGTTTGCTATGCGAGTGCACTTCCTCAAACAATGCAGTTTCCTGGTTTTGGTTCTCTGCACTAAGTTCAAACTGTAAATGTTTTCCTTCAATGGGCTCTACATTCTGTTAAGGGAAAACACACATAGTAAATTTTGAAGAATTGGTGTGAGACGTGTGAAATATTTAGACGAACCTTGTAAAGTACAAGGGACTCCGTGTTGGTGAGCAGCTGAAAGCTCAGTTGCTGCACTCCGAGGCCTGGCTTGCATTGGTAGAACTCAGGATCCCGATGAGTCAGGGAATACAAGACCACCAGGAAACAACCTCCTTCCATCAGCACTCTAAATAGCAAACATTGAAATTCAGAAAATAAAAATCTAAGTTTATTTAGCAAGCGCCACACTCTTCATTTCTGTGGCTAATGGGTGCTGTTTAGAGAGCACGCCACAAGGAAAGAGGAACCATTACGGAGACAAACGTGCCGTACCATGCAAGGATCTAAAAACAAAAGTGAGAACTTTGAATTTCATCCTGTAATCAACTGGGAACCAGTAAAGGCAGTAAAACCAGTAAAATCCACATTCTGTAGTGCTTGGAGTCTATAGATAACAGAGACATACTGATGCCAAAATATCAGGAGTTACAATGATCCAAGCAAAAGCTAAAAAGTAGGGATGTCCCGAGCCGATCGTAAAGATCGGTATCGGGGCCGATCGAGGCATTTTTTAACTGATCGGAATCGGCTCTATGTATCGGACCGATCGAATGTTTACGTCAGCTACGTCACGCACGTGTCGCAAACTCGCATGTTAAACTCGCATGTTGTTTACTACTTGCAATACGGTGCTAAGATGTCTGCAGTGTGGAAGTATTTTAAGTTGGAAAGTGATTCTAGTCTGGTAGCTACATGCAACGTTTGCAATGCGAGCATTTCACGCAGTGGTACTAGCAAAGCAGCCTTTAATACTACCAACTTGATAAGGCATCTTAAAACAAAACACAACAGATTATTGCGACTTCACTGAGCGAACGCAGGAAAAGGCTAAACCATTTTATTGATGCACTGCTGAGCTATTTGGTTGTCAAGAGTACACACTGGATTGATTTAATAACCTGCATGCACTTAAAGTGTGCAATTAGCACAAGGAAAAGACAAGTATTGGATCGGGACTCGGTATGGGTCGATACTTAAAATTAAATGATTCGGATCGGATCGGGGGCTCAAAAAACCTGATCGGGACATCCCTACTAAAAAGTGCATGAAGCTTTAAGCAAATCAATGACATCCTGGTAAAAGGAGACACTCGCACATATCAGACTCATTTCCAAAGAGAATAAGCTCACACTTTTATGGTTCAAGTGCAGGAAGCTTCATCCTAACCATCCTGGAGTTATAGCCTGACAGCCATGAGAAAGAGTCTGGCTCTGTATTGGAGCTTTCAAGAGGAATACAAATGCTAAGAGATCCCATTTTTGGTAAGAATGTCTGTAATAGGCAGCATATAAAAGAGGACCTTGTGGGACCCCACAGTCAACAGCAGTAGAGGCAGAGGAAGAGCTCTGCCACCGTACCATATATGAACCATTTCACCGAATGGGTGCCCTGGGACATTATGTGTAAATAAGCATTACAATTTCCTTTTAAATACATTTTATTAGTAAGCAAAATGTACTACATTGATCTGTAAATCCTGTTATCATTTTGTTTACACAGATACACAAATATCGGTACTTATTTTTATCTGTTCGTTGATGATAAAAAAATATTTACTCATTCCTGTAACCCTAACCCTCCAGAAAAATTTCCACAAGTCAGTTTTTCTGCAGGAAGTTGCATCACTTGGATCTTTAGAGGGCCACGAGAAGAGCAAAGGTAAGTTCTCTCAATTTCTTACTTACATATTTGATTGCTTTCTTACATCTTCCAGGGTCACTTAAAAAAATAATATGCTGTTACAATATTTATTTATTTATGACATTAATTTAGAAATACAGATTTTTGGTAAATAACTGAATTTGTAGAATTTCCAGGTTCTACAATCATGTATTTGCTAATTCTTTGCCAAAACTCAGCCCTGTTAAATACAAGAATAACAAGAGAGTTTTGAAATCATGTAACATAAATTTTTTGAAGAGTTACAACAAACAAATGGCAACCATTCGATGGATTGGCTCTCCTACAAACAAGAATGAAACCCTTGAATTGTTTTCTTATTCAGAACAGATTCTATTGGTGGACTTCAAATGTAACAATCGTATTAAAAACTTAATCAACAAAAGAAACACAGCATTAAAGATATTCCTTAACCTTCTAGTCTGGTGAATGTGGAGGAAATATTTGTTGCAGCCCCAACAAATAAGAAACTAGCTTTGGGATGAGGTTCAAAGAAGGAAAACAGCAGATGGATGGAACACTCACTTGTCTTGAAGGGAGGAGCTGTGCAGGTACCTCAAACTCCACGCCCACACCAAGGGATTATAGATGTGTGTGACACCACTCAACCATCTGCCACATGAGGACAACTGTTACCCTCTCTTCTGTACCCCATACATGTAACTGCGCAATAATGTTTAAGGAAATACATACATTCCAACTAACGGGAGAGTGTAAGCCTTGGGATCAGATTCAAGCATGAGGAGAAGTTTCCGTGTCTGATCCATGGTAAGAAACCTGAGATGGAATGTCACAATTAGACACAGAACAGGACAAAACATGACCTTGAACAAACAGAAGGACTTCCTTACCCACGTTTCCTGCTGTTTTGGCTCAGTCCTGGAGAGCTAATGAGGTTTCTGGCAAGTGCAGTGGGAATGATCGGCACTGCCCGGATAGGGACGGTATCTAGCGCACAAGCTGGAGTGACTGCAGCCCAGGACAGATCAAACGACAGTCTATCCATGTTCTCAGAACAACTGAGACGAGCTCGCAAGCTGAGGAGTTTGGACAACTCCAGAACCTCTCTACTGCAGCAGGAATGCTCAAGCATCTGAAAGAGATGCAAAGACATCTATTTAATAATCTTAAAACCAATAAAATCAAGAAACGGAGGCCAGATGGAAGAAGAGAAAACACTTCTAATCCTCAGTCTCTAAGGAACAGTCTCAATCAGCACAGCTGCTACTGACAGGTAATAAGGTGATACTGATTACGATTGTGCTTCAGTACATTGCCACAGCAACCAGAGAGAAGCGCCACAGCCGTTAGATCTCACGTCGATTACCTTAAACAAGATGTTCAAGTCTTCTCTCGAGTGCACGGTGTTGCCAGTAGCAGGCCGGGCTTCAAATACACATGGCACAAGGATGTCTCCAGGGAGCAGTGCAGTAGGAGCTTTGACAGGAGATCCTTTTTGTTCTCTGCCAGGATCGAAGCGATCCAGAGTTATCGTCACCCCTTCCTCATCTGAGATGGAAAGGTCTTTGTAAGTGAATGAGCTAAGAAAGCAAACACATATGAGGCAATCCAATACGAACCACCGTCAATTGTCAGCGTCCCAAGGAGAAAACAGAAAAACTGAGGCTTGTTGGTCTGTCTGGCATGTCGGTGAGCCAAACGTAAGGCTTTCTCAACAAGCAACAGTCTTGGATTCCTGAAATGCAAAAGAGACTCGAAATTAGGGGTGTAACGGTTCACGTGAATGTATTGAACCGTTTCGGTGCGGCCTGTTCGGTTCGGTACATATACCGTTTCGGTATATTTTTTTTATTAAATAATATAAAATTATTATTAGCGCGATATTAAGCGCAGCGGAACATTGTTCCTAGGCGAGTTTCCACACGGACGCTATTGAGTGAAGCACAGTAGTGCTGCACAAGTAACTGTGAGAAATGGCATCAGCGAAAGAGAAACCAGAGCTTGAAGACCCTCCCACCTCACTACGGTCTCCTGTTTGGGAACACTTTTGCTTCTCTGTTAAAATACATAACGGGGATAGACGAGTGGATAAATTTAAAGTTGTATGCCGACATTGTTCCACGGAGATCGGGCAGGCAACACATCTAACATTTTCTACTGCTGGAGATATTGTCACTGCAACCAGATCTGTGCTCTCTTCAGAAAATGTGGATGGGTTAATCTTTTTAGCCAAAAACTTAAAACTTGAATAGTTAGTTTTGTTGATATACAAGCTGAAGCTGTTGCTAGTGTTAAAAGTTTTCAGGTCCTAACTAGTTGCAGTATTTCATTTTTTATTTAAAAAATGTGTATTTTTTATAAAGAGTGCAATTTATTTAAAATATCACCCAAATGTGTCACTTTTATTTATTTTATGCAAGAATTATATTGTGTATTGGCAGCTTTTCAAAATAAAGATTATGTAAGTTCTTATTGTTTTGTACCGAAAATAAACCGAACCGAGCTCTCCAAGACACTGTACCGAACCGAATACGATTTTAGCGTACCGTTACACCCCTACTAGAAATCAAAGTGTTGACCATTCAGCAGAGCCCATATGATCATTTTAAAAAGTTCATTACTTGGTTTTTGAAGTCTTCAACAAGAAGGTGAAACCTCCTAAAAAAAACACATTAAGTTTTACGTTTTATGACTTGTTCATACGCAACGCAACCTGCAATGATTGGTAGTTCTTCTACTCTCATTGGATACTGCATGTCACATATCTCTCCGGAAATCTAACAACATTACTCAAGATTTCGAGGCCCAACGCTCACTAATACTTAAACAAAACTTCAGGAAGAAGTTCAATGCATGTAATAGAACCTATATCCGAGAAGGAAGAGGGCTCAGGGGCTGATGACACTCCAAATCAAAATCGATTGGAACAGGATTCCTCTAATTGGTAAACTGGATGGCCCGACAATTTTCATTGGCGTGACTAACCGAATGTATTTGAACATGTGGAAACCAAGCCTTGCTTTAAAACATGAATGGATGGCACATCGGTGGTAGGAGTGGTGTAGTATCAGGTGATGTAACACTTTTGAGCTAAAGATTCAGTTGTAAAATGTACTAGTTTCAGCGTCTCAGAGTCAACTCTTTAGTATTAAAGACTTTAAGTCCATACACATGGCGTCACAATCGGCGTCAGGTTATTGTTGACTTTTAACGCACCTTTGACATAATTCAGTCGTTTAAAACTTGTTGGAGACTTCAAAATCCAAATAATTAACTTTTCTTTTTTTTTTTTAAATGATCCTATGGGCTCTTTTAACAGATAATGTTACATTTGTTAGGTAATCGAAAGGTGTCCTCTAATTAAACAGTAGGGAAGGTGTAGCATTAACTCAAACACATTCAGCCCGTTGAAGATCATCAGCTCTCTAGAGCCACATATTCTCCTTATAGCTATTTTCTTTGATAATGAAATGACTGTTTTGGCATTAAAAAAATGTTCTGTTGTATGACCATGTTGCATGTTTGTAAGTGCTGTAGCATTAACTGCATCATTATTGGTCAGATGCATTCCAGACATACAAAATAAAATTAAGGGAATAAAGTAGTTTTGTTTTCTCTCTTCCACGCTCCACCATTAATATGAAATGGGTAACTGGCAAATAATTGATTATGAAAAAAAGCTGGTGAGGAAAGGCCTTATCCCATGCAGATTAGTGCAGTGCATCATTTCATGGTGTAAAGACAAATTTTTACTTCCAAAAAATGTCACCTCCAGATTACAAAATTAGTCTAAATGGGTAAAACTTTGTTGTTTTACAATAAAACTTTGCATGAAGTGCAAAACCACTCAAACTCATGAAGGATACTAGAGATGTCAAACACTTGGGTAATCAACTTTATGAGTTCATGTATTATACGCACTAATAAACGCAAACTGAAATATAAAATAGGCTATGAATTCTGTAAATGCCAAATGATTTGTCCCAATCGTTTCAAAGAGATCAATAGAATGGATATATGAATCTTGATATTTACACTCACCTGTAATAGCAAAGATGGAGAGTCACATTATCACCTTTGGGGGAAGGATCCCAAAGAGCCACTTTAGATTTTGGAAACGTTAATGGAGTAAGAACATTCTCTGGCGACCTTCAGAAAAGTGCAAAATAATTATTTTTACTAATTCTAACTCATTTGAATGGCATCCACCAGAAACCAAGTAACATTAGCTTACCTAATGTTTTGAAAGGTTCCTGCTGCAACGGTGTTCTCCAAGATATGAGCTGGCAACGCTTTAAAATCGACTTGTACACGATTCATTCTGAGAAGAAAGATTTTAGTAATTGAACTCAATACGTGTTAATGGTGAAGGCAATAATAACACTTTTAAATGGGATGGCATCCTCGCACACGTTATGTGGTTTAGCTTACATGCTAATTCTTCAAATGCTATAAAGCATACGTTTTAAGTCAAGCCATTGCAGGGCGTGTAAACTATATTATGGCATTTAAAGTCTCACCTTCTGGCTTCTTAATACTTTCCTCATGCCTTCGTTGTGCTTAAAAGAAAAAGCAAATCCTGGTGGGCGTCACATTGGATGTTATCAGAACAGACTTAAAACGCAGACCTTTCGAGCGGTAGTAACCGCGCTCGTCCGAGGCTAAAGTTAATAATCTAACCCGTTTGGCGTGCCAGAATACGGATAAAAATCAGTTGTTGTCAACACACAATGAAATACAAGACGGGCGCATTCAGCCAGCGTAACAACTCGAAAATAAATTGTGGCGCTGTTTCCAGGTTCCAATGGCGGGGCCCTGCTGTAGTATGTCTCGGCCAATAGAAAAACTCTTTGTTGAGACCTTCAGCCAATCAAAATCAGGTATCTGAAGGCGCAGGCCTGCACTGTGTTTTTGAAAGAATATATTCCTAACACAAGATTAACAATACTTTTGTTAATTCCTTTATTTGATGATTCGGTAAATAATTG
This sequence comes from Danionella cerebrum, assembly GCA_007224835.1. Classification (NCBI taxonomy): domain Eukaryota; kingdom Metazoa; phylum Chordata; class Actinopteri; order Cypriniformes; family Danionidae; genus Danionella; species Danionella cerebrum. Next base: position 30,179 of record SRMA01025443.1, on the reverse strand, counting down.
AGCGTAGTGTATTATTAAACTATTTCAACTTAAATTTGTCATTTTACACTGCACACTTTAATATGCGCAGTTCAGCACCATTGATCCGGGAACATGTTGTGTACTGCTATTCTGATGCGTTGAATATGTTAGTATCACTTACTGTTCACCAAGTGAATTGTTCTGTAATAAACAATTTTGGACAGTTTTGTATCTATTCAAAATGATTAAGAATTTGGAGACTGGTCTGGAGGGAGAAATTTAAACATCTCTACTGACCTAAAAGTGTCTCCATCTTCTCTCTTAATGGTTGGCAATCATTCTCAACTCATGCACCTCCTCAGTTGTCAGATCTATGGTTCACAGCCCCTGATTCTCTGTGATGGCTTCCAGCCTTATTGGATCCCCACGTTATGTCTATACTGGATTAAAATATATCTCTATTACCTCCATAGTGGCATCACACTTCTGCTACTCTCCTTCTCAACTCTGTCGTCATCTTCAATGTTTTCATGGGTTTTTAAATTACGTTATTTACACAGCAATTTTTATGATTTTCCAAAGATATCTATACAGTGAACAAAGATCAATAGTTTTTTTTTTGGTTCAAGTTTATTTTCGTCTGGCTCACATTGGCTCAATTTTCCCCTAAAAAACATGTGATTGACAGCTGTGATTGACAGCTACAGTGTAATGGCTTCATATTAGCCCTATTATGGAGCTAGATTAGTTATTCTTTTAATATCAGTAAAAGTTGTTTGTTTAGTATTTTGTAAAAATTTCAAGCCGAAACAATTCACGAATGATTCCTGGTGGAAACTAAGAATACAAACAAAATGACCACTGCGCCCTAGGTAATGACACCTCCTGCTCTATCTGGTATTTTGGAGAATTTGGGCTGGAATTTGAACGTAATTACAATATGTGTAATTGATAGTCTAAACGCATCTATTAATATCTACATTAATAAAGATAGCTTAGAGCTTATTCACAGTTATTTTACATACAATACATATACATAAAAAAATTAACAATACAAATCCACAAAACGAACAATGGGTTTAGACTTCACAGGTTAAAACATGCAAATTACAACATTAATACTCTGTTAATAAACAATGTTGTATTTTTAGATTTTTTTTGTCACAATTCTTCAACCGATTATGAGGATTAAAAATATGAAATAAAAAAAAAAATCCATAAAATATTTAGCGTTTAATTCAGAATTATAGTTAGCCTTTTAATGAAAATATTTAGTTAACTTATATTGTTTATAATCTTGCAGAGACCGTTTTAACACCCCCCCCTCCCCCCAATCTCGATCCCCACCCGCCGTTTCCGCAGCAACAGGGAAAAGATGGCAGCCCTCGCGACCCTCACTCAGGTAACCCCTCTATTAAGAGGATTTTTTTTTGTAAATATTGATTTGAAACGCTAGAACGTATTGATAAATGTAGCAACTAGACATGTGCCCATGTGCTAACATCTCGTTTATATGCCTGTAATAGATGAATGGTCGCGGGCCTCGGTAATCGGGCAGGATTGCTAACCGATTAGCCCTCTGTATACCACGTCCTTCATGATATAAGTTACACAAATATTAATGTAGTTCTAAATAAAATCGTCGATGAACAGTTAATACATATAAAATGTAGTGCTTAGGTCATTTATTTAATGTGAGGTTCAGTGAATAGGGTGTACAATTGTCCCTAGCTAGCCGCAATAACATTATAGCAGAATAACGTTATTTACAACCAGGGGTTTACCATTACATGCAACAGTATCGCCACAGAATGAAATTTAAATCCACAATTAAAGTAGCCGAACTATGTTGTGGACTAGTTAATGGCCCTTTTAGTAGAGAATGGGTGTTGTTGAACCGCTAGCCTAGCGGTGATGGGAATTAGTGAGCATCACTATCGGTAATCTGTACCGATTTGTGAATGGGTCTAACATGAAATACTGCAGTGCACATCACAGAAGATAAGTACTGTACTGAAATAAAAGCATGTATGCACCGTAAGCCCAATGCTAACTTAATATTAACGTTTCTTTATTATTAAGAAATTAATTTTTGGAATATAAAGTATGTATTTGTGTAGATTTACACCCACACAGCAATTTTCACTGCTGAATTACAGTACATGTCTTGTTACCAGTAAATGGCCACACATTAGTCTCGCCAAGCCCAAGTCTCAGCCAGTGCTTAATTTGTCCAAGAGGAGGTTCTGGAGCACCATGAGGGTGTTGTTCCAGCAGGGTCAATGGGAAAGAAAATGTCCTGGGTCTGGATTTTTTTCACCACTTTGCACAATGTGTCGGTCTCAAACTTTGTATGGAGCATGGTTCATGTGAAACTTTAAGGCTCTAACTTGGTTTTACAGGTTAAAAATCAAGTGAGTCTTGGAGCTTCCTGAACTTTTTCTGGTACATTTTTGGTTAAACTACTGAATTTTGCTTATTCTAATGATTAAAAGGGTTCTGGAGCTTCATGTGAACAGAAAAAAATACAAGGTGTTAAGAAGAGTACAACCTGTTTAGGTTTTTGAACAGAAGTTGGGCTCAATATTGTCTGTGTTAATGCCATCCTAAATGATAAAAATCTTCCAGGGATTTTTAATAATACCAAATAAAAATACTGAATGTAATAAATTCTGATGTTTCACTCTGTGGATTGTGTGGATTGATTTTGGCCATAATACAGCATTTTAGAGTGAAGTCATTAACCATTTTCTGGTCAAAACATATTTTGGGTTTGGCACTTTGCTGATGGTCACTAAACGATCCAGTCTCAGTGTATTTCTATGATGGTGGAGGAAGACATATTTTGACAACATAACGTTGTAGCTTGTTCTACTGAACCAACGAAACTTCAACTTTTGCCTGCTTGGGCTCCGGCTAACCCATTGGTTGAAAAAACACAGTTTTGATGCTTCATGAACACAACCTGTTTGGCGTTTTACTAGAAGACTAATGTTAGCCAGCTTGTTATTTTTATGTACTTCTTGTATGCTGACCAATCCATGCTGCCGCTGCAGATTTGTGTTTGATTAAAGTCCATCAAAAATTGAGAACCAACCATCACATCAATAAGAAATGTATTTACAAATTACAATTACAACAAATTAGAAACAATTAGATATTACTCACATTTTCTTTGAGTTCTTTGATTGACATGGAAGGACCTTGCAAGGTGCTCCGGCACAAATTAAGCACAGCCAATGAAACTAGTTTCTTGAAAGGACAACAGCAGAAGGATGTCTCACTCCCGAATTGTTTCTTTTATTTCAGCTGTCAAGTGGAAACCCTTTATATGAGACCTTGTACAGACAGGTATTGTTTATCATCACGCTTATTATCCTTTTTAACTTGAGATCTTTTTTTAGTGCTTCCTTTTATAACAGACCATTTCTGCATCTAAAATCATTTGTCTGTCATTGTTTTGTTTTCGGAAGGTTGACCCAGGAAACTCTGGCAGGGTTGGACCAACAGAAGCTGCCTTATTTTTGAAGAAGTCAGGCCTGCCTGACATCACTTTAGGAAAGGTTGGTATTTATGGAAATTCAATATGCCTTAAAATATTGAAGTGATTTTGGATATTCATTGTTAATATTGACCTTTCTTTTCCTCAGATATGGGATTTAGCGGATCCCGATGGTAAAGGTTTCTTGGATAAACAGGTAAATCTTATATTGTTAGGGCATCACATTGGTTATCGAATGCAGACTGAACCCGCTTTGCTTTGTTTAAAGGGGTTTTACATTGCACTGCGACTTGTGGCCTGCGCACAGAGTGGTCATGATATCAGCATTTCCAGTTTAAACCTACCAGTTCCCCCTCCAAAATTTGTAAGTCTCAGTACAATTTGAAATGCAGTTGCGTAATAAAGTTCAGAATCCATATCATGACCATCAGCATATTTTTTAGAGTAAAAAATGGGGTAAATGAGGATATTTTTACCTTTGTTGTAGAAGGATCACAATAGCCCATCTCTGAGTTTCGTCGCATCAACTAATGAGAGTCACTGGGCCGTCCGGGTACCTTGTTTGGCTTTATTTTTTTAAAGAACATATTAAAATATGTTTTTGAATGTTCATTTGAAGTATTGTTTGTTTGTTTCAGCCGGAAGAGAAGAACAAGTTTGATGGGATCTTTGAAAGTCTTACCCCTGTGAGTGGGCTGCTATCAGGTGATAAGGTCAAACCCGTACTGATCAACTCCAAACTGCCTGTGGATGTTCTTGGAAAGGTAAACATTCCCAAAACTTTTCCATTTGTGTGTTCAAAAAAGATGATGTAAATAGAACAGTTACTAGATTTTCCATTTGATCAGGTCTGGGATTTGAGTGACATAGACAAAGATGGACACTTGGACAAAGATGAGTTTGCTGTGGTGAGTAATAATTGTTGATTTGTTTTTTTTTTATTATTAATATTAATGTGAGCATGACAGTGTTTGAAATATAAAAGTATATTATAAAAATATACTGCAGAACAAACACATTGCCTTAATTTCGACTCTAAAGACCACTGAACCTAGATTACATGAGATATTCTGAGTATTACTCATGCCTGGAAGCATTGAAGAGTATAAAAACAGACTCTTCATCAGTTATGATAGCGCTCTTTAAATTTTCCTTTTTAAAATTCCCAAAAGCCAGGTTTCATGTCCAGAGATTGAGTGATCCAGTCTTTGATTGCCACCAGAGCCCCATGGTTCCCTTGGGAGCTTTATAGAGGGATCGTTTTTTTGCACATGATGCAAAAGGATTTTATGTAAAAAAAAGAAAACAATACAACTGTTACAACTGTTTTATTTCTAAAGATATCTGGATTATTTTATAGTGTTATGGCCATGAAAGTTAGGAAGGCCTCCTACAACAAATAAACAAACTCTAGCTAGGTGCTAATAATATTGCTAAGTCATTTCCTTACTATTTGACCAGGCAATGCATCTGGTATACCGTGCTCTGGAGAAGGAACCTGTCCCATCTGTCCTGCCTACTTCTCTCATCCCACCATCCAAAAGAAAGAAGTCCTCAGGGTCTCTGTCCAGCATTGTCCCACCTCTACCTGGCAGTCCACCACCTCCCAAAGACAGCCTCCGCTCAACCCCCTCTCATGGTAGCATGAACTCCCTCAACAGCGCCGGGAGCTTGTCCCCAAAACACAGCCTCAAATCATCACAGGTACCTTTCGTTCTCTCAGTAGTTGTTATTTATACAAAGAGAGCTAACTTTTCTTGTTAACCCTTTAGCATTCGATAGTAAACTGGGTGGTACCAGTCGCAGATAGAGGGCGCTATGATGATATCTTCCTCAAAACGGATGCTGATCTCGATGGCTTTGTCAGCGGACAGGAAGTTAAAGATATTTTCATGCAGTCCGGGCTTCACCAGAACCTTCTGGCACATATTTGGTAAGGAAATGAAACCAAGGGTAGTGTTTCAAGTGTATCATCTTCCACCATGAACATTTGTGTAGCGCGTTTTAAAGGATGTAATAGAAAAAATTTTTGATCATTTATTGCATGGTTAATTTCTGAGTTATAACAGGAAGTTACCTCACAAACAGGAAGTTACATTTGCCCTCTTTCTTGCTTTGGAGCCTCAAAGAGCCACTTTCCTTAATGCAGCATGGCATTTTTTTAAAAGATTTTGTTATGGCCGTAGCCTTTATTTAGAATGACAGGACAGTGAAGATTGGCTGGAAGTGAGGGAGGGGGAGGGGACTTTGGGTTCGGGCCTGAAATCTACATTGTCCTGCACAACTCTGTGTACATCCCCTGCGCAGTAACCACTACTCCATGGTGCAGGATGTAGCATGGCATTTTAGCTGTTTGGATCTTCTGTGTTTAAGCTGAATAAACAGCATTTTAAATCTCCTTAAAACTTGCTTCCAGAGTCTTCTATAATGGGTTATGGTTCATATTTCAACGACAAAGAGCAGCATTGTACATAGAATTGCCATGATAAACTAATGATGAAACAAATTGTCTAATAAAGTATTTGTTTAGCAAGGTATTGCTTTTTTCATTTAATAAAAATTGCTAGCCGTGAAGCTAATGGTTTCAATGTAAAACCCCATAGACCTATGCTAAAACCATTAGCCGATTGCAAAAGTGTGACAAAAGTTATGTAAAGATTGATGGGGGATTGTTTAACAGGGTTTTCATCAATGTCTGCTATGTTTTGCAGGGCATTGGCGGATACCAGGCAGATAGGCAAACTCACCCGCGAGCAGTTCTCCTTAGCCATGTATCTCATCCAGCAGAAAGTGAGCAAAGGTGTGGATCCCCCACAGACTTTGACTCCTGACATGATCCCTCCTACTGAAAGAGGAACCCCTGGACCTGTAGGTTGAGACCCAATATCTTTCAAATGAGCTTAAACTATAACTTTTAAAAGTGTATCTTCTCTTACAGAGTCTTTCGGGATACATGACACCAGTGGGGTCCGACATGGCTGCACTGACTGAGATGCGCCGGGTAAACATGATCCTCTCTGTTTTTTGCTCATGATAGTCACAATTATGTGCGAAAAGTTTCAAGAACAAGTCTAATGGAATCATTTAGAGACGGGGGTGGGCTCTGTTGTAATTCTCTTAACAAGAAATGCTTTAAAAATGTAAGCGTTAATAGTTTATTTGTATCAATAAATAAAAATATAAATGAATGAACAAAGCGAAATCTAAATCAGATCTACACTTTGTATTTTGTAATTTGGCAAAAAAAACCACCTCTATTTCTGAATGACGATTAATGATAATATTTCAGAAAGCGTGTTTTTTTGGTTTGTTAAAACATTTACACTGTATTATGTTTGGTTTTTGTATATCATGGTATAATGTTAATCCCAGACAAAGGCGCTATTTCAAATGGCCGTGTAAAAATAGATTCTGATTGGGTTTAACAGTACGCAAAAAATGTCAGCAGATCATTTTAATCTCATTTTTATTTTTATTATTTGCTTAAAATGATTTTTACACAGAACAAAGTGGCTTCAAAGTGTAGCCATCAACAAGATGGCAAAGGTTTGTAATCTTTTTTTTAAACTAAAGGGATTTTTTTAAAACAACAGTGAAATTCCATCATACATCAAAAATGCAACTGGTTTCCAAGCCATGGCATCCGCATTCACTTCAACTGCTATTTTCCAGTTAATCCAGTTAATATTGTATTAATAAAATAAGAGAATAATATAAAATAATAGAATAATAAAAAGGGTTTTTGCAATTAGTTGTTTTGTGAAGTCTTTTTAGATTAATTTCCACAAAATTGATCTTCAATTTCAAGTTGGATGGTCCTGAGAAATCTTAAATTATAAAATCTGAAAGTCTTCAAAAGCTGTGAATATCCTGTTTATTAGTCGATGAAATTGTCAGTTTCATTTTTATGATTTATTTTTATTTAGTTGGTTCATTTTTTTAATGAAAATTTTCATTCATTCATACATTCTCCAAACTGCTTATTCTCTTTCGGGGTTACGGTTGTCTACTGGTGCCCACATTGGGCAAGAGGCGGGGGTACAGCCTGGACAGGTCGACACAGTCCATCGCAGGCCAACATTCTCTCACATATTCATAACTTAAGTGCTACCCACTGCGCCACCGTGCTGCCCAATTTCATTTTTCTCCATGACCTGCATTTACATGTGTTTTACAACAATTATTTAATCAATATAATAAATACAAAAGCTTGCTGGGCTTTAAATTCAAGGCCTAAAATTGTATCAAATGCCAAAAATTGTAATAATACAGTATATATAAATAAAAATAAAATAAAATGTCAAACTCTGGGCATTAATCAGGGATCAAGCTGAAGGCTTTCTCAATCGGACGAAAACACATCCTCCATCTCACCAATCAATCTTGTGTTCCTTTCCATCCTCGTTTCAATGCTGCTGATGTGTGGGCTAAAAATCAGGCAATAATGTTCAAGTTCTGGGTAGGTAACATGTAGCAAAAGCCTGAACAAATGCTTTGGATGCTCTGTTAGCTGAGCCGCTGAGTGGAAAAGCATTTGTGAGTGATCCAGTGCTGTGAAATGGTGCCGTGTCTTGATTTCCCTGTGTTTTGATTCTCAGAAGTGGAAGAAGAGCTGGTTTCTGCTCCCGTGTGGGTCTTCTATGTCTCTTTCCTGCTGTTTGTGTTGCTGTTGTGTCGGCTTCAGATGCTTCATATTGAGTTTGTTTCGCTGGATCTTCTCACGCAGGATAGCTCCAGCTCTGTGGGTTCAGGAGAATTCACCGGGATTAAAGAACTGGATGATATCAGTCAAGAGATCGCTCAGCTGCAGAGGTAATGCTACACACCGGGTTAAAGGTGCTTTCTCGTGGGTCTGTCTGAGGAGGTAGTGACGTCTATGACAAAAGTCATTCCAATACTTCACTTTTCATCTTATAATAATAAGCCTAAAGGATCGTCTATAGAGTTTAATATAAGCAGCGCTCCAGGGCGACGCCTCCATTGGAAAAATTGAACATGTATGAAAGAGAATCAGATGTTTTTACTGGAGTGAAGGAAAACACAGTGAACTAAATGTGGCTTTTTGTTCAAAACAATTTATAAACACTGACCATCGGGTGGAACCGTTTCAAATGGTCGTGGTGTGGTCAATGTAAGATAAAGAAAGCATATCGAAAGTTTTCCATTTTCTCACTTACCCCCACACCTATCCTTTAGCACGTAAAAAAACAGCAGAAAATATTTGCAGGTGATTCGGGACCAGGGTTGTTTTTAGCAGTCATCTGAGTTTAAGTCTTAATCCTAGTGTTTTTGACGAAAACGATTTTAGTATTGGTCACATTTTAGTCAAAGGAAATCAGAATCATTGTAGTTTACCAAAATAATAAAAGGTTGTCGTCTAGTTTTAGCCAATGTCGATTAATATTTAGTTGATAAAAATTGTCTTTTAATAAGCTAATGTAACTTTTTAATATTACAAATGATGTATTTTATTTTTATTTCAGAAATTAATGCTACATTTCACAATGTGACAATAGGCTTTTCATCCAAAAAATTAATTGATACATATATATGATCTACTAAGGATTAACGTTAACTTTTGCAAATATAACACAATATGTATTCACCACCGTGATATTCTTTCAAAGGTAAATTAAAACCAGTCTTTGTTTACATTGTATAAATACGATTTAATTTGAGGATTAGAGGGAAGAATTGATAGCTAGTTTTGCACATAACTCCATACCAAAATAGACTTTCATGAATCATGAAAGCATGAAACAACATGGTTTGGGACACCCCTTCAAACCCACATCATTCAGCTAAATGCTTCTGAAGAATCTGCAAAGGACTGTGAAGTTTTTAAAATGGCAAACATGTAAAAATAATCAAACAATAATTTCACAAACAATACTCTAAAACTAGACAGTTTTAAAAAGATTTTTACCGACCTTTATATGGACATAGGACATGGAATCTAACAGAAAATGATAGTTTTATAATTATAAAACTTTCAGAAATTAAATTTTTTACAAGGGTGGGTGTCTTTGGTCTTACTGGTCGCCATCTTGCCCATTTCTTTTAAATTTTACCTCCAGACATTCTCGTCAATCAAAAAAATGTTGGGACAACCTCACATGCAAAATGGAGAATTAGGGTCAAGATTTAAAAAACGGAATTGTTGTTAGTGTCTTTGAAACGTATTATTAATTTATCGTTGTGTCATAAAATGTGTTTTCATTTCTTATTTAAAAATGTAAGTATTGCAAGTTTTTTTTGTTATACTTTTACAAGTTCAAGTTCGTTTTATTTATATAGCGCTTTTCACAACAGACATTGTCTCAAAGCAGCTTTACAGTAAACCAACAAGTTTAAACTCAACAAAGTGAAAAGAAATTAATTACTAAGTGGTGTACATGTCCCTGATGAGCAAGCCTGGGGTGACTGTGGCAAGGAAAACTCCCTTTTGGAAGAAACCTTGAGAGGAACCGGACTCAAAAGGGAAACCCATCCTCATTTGGGTAACAACAGCAGTGTGATAAACTATGGTATAAACATATGATCTGGGGGGTATTCCAGAAAGCTTGGTTAACTTACCATATGATAAATCATAACCTCTGGGTTGATTTACCCTAAACAGGCATACCATGAGTATGTCGGTTCCAAAACACCTGAGAAGAGTAAGTTTAATCAACCTCCAACTGGTTACCCAGAGTTAATGCGCGTGCACGGTGCATATATAAAGACATTTTCAATGGATCGCCGATTTCACGAGTCACCATGGAAAAAAAAAAAAAAAAAAAGAGAGCGGCGTATTTCACAGAGGCGGAGTTGGAGGTTTTAATGCACGCTTATGAGGAGTTTAAGCCAATAACATTAAAAAGAAGCAATACAGCTGCATCAGCTAAAGCAAGAGAGTTGGCTTGGCAAAAAATAACGGATAGAGTAAATGCGTGAGTGTATTAAATTACAAATTTGGTATTGGCTCCCGTTTTATTATAATACAAAATAATGAAGCATGACTTATACAGCCTTTTGAATATGTTATATCACTACGAAAATAATTAATACATGTATAGATATACATAATATGACTAAATATTAAATATGCGTCATAGATTTTACTACAAAGGACAAACCTGCCACTCTGTGGAATTCGTCTTTAATAACAAGCAGAGGTTTATGGCCAGGGAACTGTACAAACGTGGGTAAGAACTGTTTAAGTGCCAGACATACTGTACGAACGGCTCTACACACAGTTGCCTTTCCCACATGCTCTGAATCGCCCACATTGTACAAAAAATGTCCAGACGCAAAAAACCTAAGTGCTATGCACAGAATGTTTTCTGTGTTAAGCGCAGAACTGCGGTTTGTCACATTCGCGATATGCGGTTTTAAAAGACGTGTTAAATAAACTAACGAATCTTTTGAAAAACGATAACGCTCTTTCAAATATTCATTAGGGTATGCAAACACATCAATACGCGGTCTTATAACCCTCTCCCGACGAAAAAAAAACCTCGTATAATTTGTGCTTCTACGTCCACAGGATCCTCATCAAAGGGCACGCCATGCTCACCAACCTTCTGAAACGAAGTTACACTGAAACATAACCTGCTCCCGAGCAGGTTATCTTCAGAGAGTCAGTTGCTATGGTTACATACATACCCAGAAAGTTACCTCCGATTTTGGAACCGAAAGTTGAGGTTATCCACGAACTTATCCTTAAACATACCCAGGTATGTCACATAACCTGCTTTCTGGAATACCCCCCTGGTAGTATGAACAGATAATATAGTATAAACAGATGATATAATAATATAAACATAAACAGATAATATAGTATAAACAGAAGATGACTGTGTTAGGTGTAGGTCCAGGGGCGCCGGAACATCTCCAGGTGAAACTGGATGTTAGGTTGAGGGCTGGTGGCGAGCCTCCCGGCGTCAGATCTTCTCCTGATGAGTCTGGTTGTTGGGGTGAGGAGCTGGTGGGCAGGGCCTCCGGGAGCCTCGGGATGAGTATTGGAAGAAGAGTGGAGTTGGTGGGCTGCGGTCCAGGGGGCGCCAGAACATCTCCAGGTGGATCTGGTTGTTAGGGTGAGGTGATGGTGAGCGAAGCCTCCGCGAATCTCCGGATGAGTATGGAAAAGAAGAAAAGAAGAGTGGAGCGGAATTAGCGTAGCTGCTGTTCATATTATTAATATAGTTTAATGTAAGATCGCAGTTTTTCACGGAGTTAAGTATAGGCTTTACTGAAAAGATACGTCTTTAATCTACACTTAAACTGGGCGAGTGAGTCTGAGCCACGGACGCTGTCAGGGAGGCTATTCCAGAGTTTAGGGGCTAAATGTGAGAACGCTCTACCGCCTTTAGTGCTCTTTGCTATTCTAGGAACTACTAGAAGTCCAGAGTTTTGGGATCTTAAAGTGCGTGTGGGGTTGTACCGTGTTAGGAGGTTTGATAGATAACTGGGCGCTAATCCGTTAAGGGCTTTATACGTCAATAGCATTATTTTGTAATCAATGCGAAATTTGACGGGTAGCCAATGTAGAGATGATAAAACTGGGGTTATATGGTCATATTTCTTTGTTCTAGTTAGAACTTTTACGCTGTGGGGTTTATCGGAAGATGGCCAACATGTGATATGTGATGCATATAGTCATTCTGCTGGTCATATAAACATTGGTGCACCTTTTATTATACACATTAGGTTTATTTATAGACAGTACTCAGAAAAACGTTTTTGGTTTTCAAACCACCATCAATTGTTATAGGTTCACTTGCTCATATCAGGGGTTTTGTAGGATTAGTCAGGTGTATGATCCACCAATTATACCAAACATGCGGTAAAGGTCATCAATGTTGCATGTAGGTTGAAATTTAGCCATGAACTGAAACAGAAACAGCTGTGCAGGAGGCTTAAAGTTAGCAAACTCTGCTAGCAAGGTGAGGTTGGGAAGACAGCTTCTTGTCATGATAAGATTGAGCACAGCAACAAGGCACGGTGTGATACTGCATCAACAAGGTCTCTCCAAGACAAAGATTTCAAAGCAGATTGGGGTTTAATTGGCGCCGTTGGAAGAAGCACAAAGACACCGGTATTGTGAAGGATCTTAGATTCAGTTGGCAGCCAAGGACTAGACAAACCAAGCTAATTGTCCTTTGAAAACGAAAGATGTCAAGCAGTGCCATCAGCTCAGAACTGGCAAAAACTAGTACGACCCAGGTTTACCCTTCTACTTCCCAGAGAATTCTGCCCAATTGGTCTTCATGGAATACCAGGCATACCAGTGATGTGGAAACAAGGCCAAACGACTCAAATATGCAAAGAAACATAGGAACTGGGGTGCAGGAAAATGGCAGCAGGTGCTCTGGACTGATGAGTCAAAATTAGAAAGATTTGACTTTAGCAGAAGGCAGTTTTTTTCTCGTTGAAGGGCTGGAGAGCGATACAGTATTGAGCATCTGCAGGAAACAGGGAAGCATTGTGGAGATTCCTTGAATGTTTAGGACTATTTATCCAGAATGGCCCCAAATGTATCCTGCAGCAGGACAATGGCCTCAAATGTAGAACTTCTCTTCAGCATGTCCCCCACAGATCCCTGATCTCAACATCGTGGAGTATGTGTGGGATTACATGCTTCTAAAGAAGATCTGGGGTTAGATCTCCAAGATTTTTGGAACAACCTAGCAGCCGCGTTCCTTCAGAAACTGTGTGCAAGTACATCTGGAAAAATGTGCTGTTTTCCTGGCAGTAAACATCAAATATATAAAAAAAAAGCATTTCTGCAGCTCTGTATGCGGAATGTAACATCTAGCCACTATTTTTATATACTCACCTGGCCATCTTCAGTGTCATCCATCGTTGATCCGATCCCAGTGTGTTTGTTCTTTTCTGAACACCCCCTTATAGATGAGCCTGAACACTTGGGGGAAGCTCTTGGTGGTGGAGTTACCTCGCCCTCACACATCTTCATTTCAGCTCTTTCCCCTGGTCACAGTGTCCGTTTATTGTGTGTATTTTTCTTTTATGAATTCTTTTGTTTCGCTTGCTTGTTCATGCTGCATCAGCACACTTGCTTTCACACACTGGGACACACTCAGGTAAACGCCTCTCTTGACTGTCACTGTTTTTGTTTGGTGTGTGTGTGATGCTTTCTTTTTGTGAAGGAGGCTGATGTGAGGAAGGAGATAATTGAGATTAATGCTGAGTTTTTCTCTCTGTTTTTTTTTGTTCTAGAGAGAAGTACACTCTGGAACAAGACATCAGGGACGCAGAGGAGGCCATCCGGCACAAAACCACAGAGGTTCAGGTAAACCAACATGTGCATAAGTACATTTGATTTATTTGCCACTTTTCACGGATGTCCAATAATATAAATATAGCTTTTTTTCATTTGTTAATTGAACCCAAAACCTTTTTTTCTAGCTGTTAAATCCTTTACCCTGTGGTTTATATATTGAGTTTCTTCTCCAAGGCTCTCGTCAAATGATAACAAGCTGCATAAGTTGAATAAGTTGGGTTAATGTGTATATTCAAATAATTAGAAAGAAAAATAATTAAAGCTGCAAGCAGCGATCAAAGGGCTCGAGCACCTCAGGCACCATCACCCCTTGGACAGTTAGATCCTCTTCTCTTATGAACCTAATGGTCTCTTACATAAGTGTTCCAAATTTAATAAAACGACAGAAAATGGGATACACCATGTGGCGCTGTAGCTGGCACTATAGAGAGTTATATTTATGTGTCTGAAAAATTTATCCCAATCAGATTTTTGTCTGTTTTTTGGCAAAATTTGACATTTTGATGGCCGCCGTGCTCACATAGTTTAATGAAATCAAAAAAGCTTCGCAATTTAACTTTCCATAAGATAAAACTGATGGAGTTTGGAGATGAACCGATAAAATCTCAAGAAGAGTTTGTTTATATTTTAATTACTCATACAGTGGTACCCCAAGATGAATCCGTTCCAGGGTGGCTTTCGTATCTCGAACTCTCAAAGCAAGTTTTACATGTAAAATGCCTAATCTGTGCAACTTTTCTCATTAAAACTAAATATTTCATCATATGTTTTGAACATTAAACACAATTACATCAAATTTTAAAAAGTGCACTTTGAAATCATTTAACATTGAAACAAAAATATACTTTGTAACCACAGGTATTTGTTTTCTTGTGTGGTTTTTTGGTAATTTCTTTCCCCTCAGTTTTAGCATTGATTAGTTTTAGTGTTTAGTTTTTTACCTAGGGTTAGCAGTCAAAAATAGTGAGGAAATGAAACCATTTCTACTCATGACAGTGCGGTGTCACTAGTGAGCAGATACTGCATTTAAAGCTAACCTCGATTCTGACAAAATGAGAACTCTTGTGTCATATATGACCACGCCCTTCTGAAATGCAGAAAAACAGCGGCCAAAATGTTAAAGATTCTTGACAGCCGTAGTGTAAACATGAACATACTTAAAAGATGTTTTTACATGTTAAATATGCGTGTGTTTAAAATTTACCAACATTTTTGGGGTATTTGAGTAAAAAACACATGTTTTATGAATTTACTTTTAGGAGATGCAGAATGATCTGGACCGAGAAGCATCATGTCTCCAGGAACTGGAGGCCCAGAAGCAAGATGCTCAGGAGCGGTTGGAGGAGATGGACCAGCAGAAAGCCAAGCTGGAAGACATGCTCAATGAGGTGCGCCACAAGTGCCAGGAAGAGTCCCAAATGGTGAGCCAAAACCATAGAAATTAAGTGAAATGTCTGGATGAACGCTGAACCGATCCACTTGCTCCTGTTCAGATCTCATCTCTGCAGACACAGATCCACTCACAGGAGTCGGACCTTCTCAACCAAGAGGAAGAGCTGGGCCGAGCCAAAGCCGACCTGAACCGCCTGCAGCAAGAGGAAGCCCAGCTCGAGCAGAGTCTGCAGGCCGGCAGGATTCAGCTGGAAACTATCATCAAGTCCCTCAAAGCCACGCAGGATGAGATTAACCAGGTGACAAAAGGGTCCTGATTTTACCTGGGTGCTGCATCCATTTTATAGCTCGATGTGTCTTCAATCTGCTTCCCAAGCCCTTCCTTGACTGACTGCTGCGTCTACGGTCTTCAAAGTTGTCTGCTTTTCAAAAGAGCTTCTCTAAAACAAGTCTACTTTGAAAACTAGGAGGGATCTGGCCATTATAAGAAACTGTTTGGCTGTTTCCACCCAGTTTTAAGCATTTTTTCCACAACTGCATGTAAAAAGCAGCTCAAAACAAAACAAAGCAACGATAAACCCACAGAAAGTAGCTTATCTTTCCCACTAGAGGGCGCCAAATGCCAGAAATGCACGTATGTTTGGTCTGCTGTTATGCATATGTGGTAGTCAGCTGTAAAAATGCTCCAAACACATAATCTGAAGATTATAACAGCTGTCATGTCTTTTCACAGGCACGAAGCAAACTTTCCCAGATCCAAGACAGCCAGCAGGAGATCAGCAAGAGCATTGAGCAGTATAGCAGCACCCTGAATGGCACCCACAGTGGCAGCATGACCAACCTGGCAGATATGAGCGAAGGCTTTCCTGAAAAGGAGAATGGAGGATTCGGGGCAATGGTGAGCATGCTGATGTGGCCCCCTTTCAAAATATATGGATGTGTACCTGAATATATGAAACATTAACATAAGAATGTAGATGGAACCACAGTTATAACTTTGAAACCCAGAGATTGCTATGTTTGGAACAGCTCGGGATGAAACAAAAGGGTTTAGACCCAAGTTCGGTTTAACATCTTGAACGTTAAAGTGTCGCAGCACACGTCTGACTCAGTAGGGTGGTAGGTTTCACAAGTCTCTCTTTGAAAAGGGGCAAGGCAAGTGAATTAGTGAGATGCCATTTTCTCACATGCTACTTCACAATTCGCTTAATTTTTTGTGACAATGCTTAAGATCATTTTTTTGTACAAGCCCAGCTTTTTTCTTTAACAAATATTTTTTCATTACATTAAACAATAATTACAAATAAAAGGAAAGAAAAAAAATACAATTAATAGTACTTTTTTTTACTGCCAATATCTCAAAAATTGAAAATGACAAAAACAAAATGACAAAAGTGTTGAGACAAAATAAAAATGTATAAATTCAAAAAAAGGTTAAAACAATTTGAAAATTATATATATAAAACATGTAAACCTCTTCTAAACGTTATAAACTGTTCCAAGTATTTTTTTTATGCCATTTTGCAAATAAGTTGCAAAATGCAATCCATCGAACATTCTTCCAAGGGTATCTCCTCTTTTCCCCACTAGATGGCATTGATTAGAACAACGAAAGTGAAAGATGATTCAAATTACGTGAAATTACAAGAGTTATGTCAGCCTTTTTGAAACCCATACATAAAGTTTTGAACAAAAATTATAAAAAAAATTGTGATTGGTGCACGCTGCATTACTGTCTCTGGTGATCATTATTAACAGTGGGACTAGCATTCATGAGCTATTTAAGATGTGTTCTTTGAATAATGGTGACTCCATATATGACTGTTGCAGGAGGATCCCTTCAAGGTGAAGCCCCCCGTGTTCAACAGTGCCCCTCAGGAGATGCACACAGACCCCTTCCAGTCTGAAGACCCATTCAAAACGGACCCTTTCAAAGGTTTGGCTTGTAGATCAAGATTAGATTAATGTTTTGATCTTATGTTATATGTCACATCTGGAATTGTATTCATAGCACTGCAGTTTCTGTGTCACAGCATTATTTTGAATTGTATTGAATGTTTGACTTCGTTTAACAATGTGCGTATAGCGGACATCAAAATTCGAAAATTCACTATAAACAGGAAGTCTGATTGCGTTCAAATTTGCCATGCGTTTTAAGACCTGATGTCTGATCAAATCGATGTAGCAACCTACACTGTTATAGCACCACCTAGTGGCAAACATGGAGTATTATATTTGAAAATGTGTGTTTGAAATTTGGAACAATTGTGTAAGGGATTAAGTCTTACAAAAAAATCAATTGGATCGAGTTTCTGAGCTAAACGACAGCTATAACGTCATATGTAAGTGTCATACTATAACGTCCGGAGATTTTATCTGTTCTCCTCAAAACCTAATCAGTCTTGTCTTAAATCATTTGTAATGGTAAATTGTAAAGCTTTTTTAACTTCATCAAATGATGAGCGTACAACAGGTATCTTAAAAAAGAAAAGTAATTTTAACACCGCCACATAAGGTCTGATCAATCCCAAACTCACCAAGTATGTTTCTAGTAAATGTCTACATTATCAGTGCTAGCACCACCAAGTGGCCACAGAAAACGCAGCAATTAAAATTGATTTAAATTGAACTTCTTTTAGCAAGTTTAGCATGTGTGAACCAAAATAACAACAGAATAGTTGTCACCTGGTTGTCATGGCAACAATTTTTTTGATTGTATACATCTTGTAATTTTGGATTCGCATTATCCATAATTACCAAATTATTTATCCATTACCCAAAGGTAGATGGCACCCGAGGTGCTCGAACCCTTTGATTACTGCTTGCAGCTTTCATTGGAAATAAATGTGAAGGGAACATTTTTATTTAATTGGTTTTAATTTACATCCTGCAACCGCAGTTCCCTCAATTAACGTTTATTTCAAATGTTTGCTGGCTTTTCAGCCACAGGTTTTTGCTCATCACCTTTTTTTTTTTTTATAATGTAGGTGATCCATTCCAGAATGATCCGTTCTCCAAGCAGCCAGCCACTGTTCCAGGTGAGCAGCTCTCTCATTGGCCATTAAACGGTTTGTCATAGCCAATCATATCAGATTTTTAACAGTGTTGATGATGCAATTTAATTTACGCCTCAGTTTATCGTAAATCTTCATGGTGTTTGAACACCCTGGCACAGTTCCCCCCTGAGTGGCACAGTTCTTCCCTGAGCGATTAAGCAGACTTTCAGTTCCCCAACTCTCACAAGAAATAGATACACAAGCTGATTTCATTCAAATGATGAAATTCAAATAGAACAACTTTCTCATGACCTCCCTCAGATCCTTTTGGTGGAGACCCTTTTAAAGAGAGCGACCCGTTTCGGACTTCTTCTGAAGACTTCTTTAAAAAACCCTCCAAGCCTGACCCCTTCAGCAATGCTGATCCTTTTAGTAAAAGTGCCACGCTTCCCTCAAAGGTACCCAAACACAATGCTCCTTCCAAACTCTACAGAAGAGTGTTTTTCACATCTCCTGTGTTTTATTTTATAGAGCCACCATTTCACAAGTAATGACCCCTTCGGTTCCACAAGCCCCAAACCAAAAGGTCCAGGTACGGTTTGCATTTCTTAATATTTCTGAGCCAAATGATCATAAGCATGCAAAACAAGCTTGTATCGAATTTCCCCTTCAATGAAACATCCCACGCAAGTTCAAGTTCACACTGTTCATTGTTCAGGCCACAGTGAACGTGTAAAAAAGCTGTTAATAGAGTTCTCATGTTCTTATTCTGCTACAAATGGGGGAGGGGGGGTTCATTTAATATAGGAGTGATGCCATAGTTAGATTGTAGATTATTAGTAGATTTTTGCAAAAAATCAGGGGTGTTGTTGGATTATACTCAGGGGTATGGTCCAGCAGTTATATCATGAGCTGGTTGGAACAACTGTGTAGGAGGCTTAAACCTGGCCAAAGAGTCTTGTGAAAATTGGACAAGCTAACACAGCAACAAGGTAGTTATTCTGCATCAACAAGGTCTCACCCAGACCTGTGGAAGAAGCACAAATAAACAGTCAATGTTGAGGATTATAGATGCAGTGGTCGGTTAAGGAAAAAATGCAAGACAAATCAAGGGAATTACTTCTCAAAAATGGAAACTGTTAAGCAGTGGGATCAGCTCAGAACTGGCAGAAACCAGTGGAACCCATATACACCCATCTGAAGGCCAGAAGTGCTCTTCATGGAAGGAAGTTTGTTCATCTCAGGACTGAAGAGTGGTACAGTAATGAGTTTCTGGAGACCTTTCATTGATGAGAATTCACTTATCGGAAATGAAATGTTTGGCATCTATTATCTACATTGTCTACTATTTATTAAAATCATCTGTAGGCCAAACATGCTTTTAACTAGCTGAACAGTGATTCACTTCAAATGCACTCACTAGCCGTCTTTGTGGGGGTTAAAAAACTTTATACAATATTTACATTTTGGTGTGTTATTTTGTTCCGTTAAGAACTTACTGCAGTTATCGAATACCAGCTTTTCTAATAAAAAGTGACAAATTGATTTGTACACACCAGTCCACATACAACCGTAGATGATGTCTTTGTCAATTTAAAGTCCCAGACAAATCCCTCTTCAAGGTACTACCAGGTTGAGGCTTTTGTGCCGAAATCAAAATCATAGAAATGTCACGAAATCCAATTTCTAGCCAAATCTTTATGCCCCAGGGAGAGCTGGATATCTGGGGATCACAATTATTTTGAACTTAAGCATGGAATCATCAAAATAACTCATGGTTCTTCACTTTTCCGAATTCATCCATTCATCTTCTAAGTCACGGGGGTGTGCCAGTGCCTATCTCCAGCGCACATTGGGCGAGAGGTAGACCCTGGACAGGTCGCCAGGGTAACACACACATTCACACCTAAGGGGAATTTAGATTATGGAAACATGCAAACTCCTTCCAGGAAAGTCACCGGCGAGCCCTTTTCTGTATTTCTGAAGTGACATCAATGCAAACGCTCTGCAGTAGCAGAATGTTTCAAAGAGTCTGTTTAAGGATATATTGAAATTGATCAATAAAATGTTTTAAGGTATTTTAAAAAACTTTTAAAGATGCCGCGATTGCTTCATCTTTTTAGATTTCTTTGGTAACTTGGACCCGTTTGGAAGCAGTTCATTCAGCAGTAACAGTGGATTCGCAGACTTCAGCCAAATGTCAAAGGTAGTGAACATTTTCGACCCTGTATATGTGCTATATACAGTTGTGCTCATGATACCCTGGCAACATTTTTGATTTCTTGGCCATTTTTCACAACATATGAATGGTAACACCAAAGATCATAGATCAGGGGTCACCAACCTTTTTGAAACCTAGAGCTACTTCCTGGGTACTGACTAATGCAAAGGGCTACCACTTTGATACCCTCTTCTGAATTTATTAATAATTAAGGATATTCATCTCTGCACTAAGACATTAATTTATTTCTCACACTGAATATGAATTAAATTAATTAACAAGGTAGTAAACAAATAAATATTTATATGCAACACTTTATATTTATGATTTGTTTTAGTGCAAGCGTTATTTAAATTGAAAAAAATATATAAACAAGTTCAAAACACTTCAAAATGATCACTTCTACAAGAGTCCAAGGAAATCACAATGTACAAATAATAAATCATATAAATACAAAAAGTGAGCTAAGATATTTTTTTTCATTGTTAACATTGTAACATAGACAATTTTTACATTTTACAAATGCATGGAACTAAACATCAACTGGAAACCAAATCTGGTATCGGTTTCTTTCAGTTATTGGGAAGCCTGGCATTGCGTGCGGTTTACCAGTATGTTGTACTCTGAGTGAGTTTTGAGATGGTGTCGATGGTGTCGTGAAATGTCTCTCCACGTTGTGCCGCTTGGCCACCACCGCCACAGTCGTCGCGCAAATGAGACAAACATATGCTCCTTCCACAGAGGTAAAAAAAAAAAAACCTTTACCTCGCATTCGTCGCGAATATTAAATGATCTTTCTATGAGTCAGTCGTCTCATTTTCGCTGCGCTGCTTAATTGTTTCATCGTAGCGCATAGTATGACCTTTCAACTCTCACCAGTCGTATATATATATATATATATATACATTTTTTAAAATGTATATATTGTCACATCAAGCTTATGGGCAAGTGTCATTTAAACAAGAATAGCAATCATATTAAATTAGATTCAGCTCACTGGAAAGTGGCGCTATTTGAGCTGTTTTTAGAACAGGTGGCGGGCGACTCATGTGGTCCTCGCGGGCACCTGGCTGGAGACCCCTGTCATAGATCTTTTAACAGCCCTTTTGCTTTCACTGTTTTTCAGAAATTCAGAACACAGTTGTTTGCCAATAAATTCATAGTTTCAGAAAGTGGCCAAAGAAATACGAAAATGTGCCAGGGCATGTAAACGTATGAGATGCTTAATAGATATCTCACTCACTGTTTCTGATAACAATGTTATTCACTTAAGGGCTTTGTAGAAGACCCCTTCAGTCGAAAACAAGACATGCCTGCTCTCCCGCCCAAGAAAACCATACCACCACGACCCAAACCACCCAGTGGTAAGCAAGTGCTAGATTTATTCCTGAAACTACACAGCTGTTGCGGCTGGAAGCTGACACGTGAACCAAAAAGTAGACAAAACAAATATTGATGTTTATATAATTGATATTTACAACCAAATAGTTTCAAATTGCAGCTGAAACGTGTTGTTTTTGATTTGTTCAACAAAGCAGCTCAGTGACCTCAGTTCGTATCGAGAAATACATTTGGATAAAAGCAGAAATAAACTGCATTTTCCTAACCTGAAATCTTGCCACATACATTTCGGCAGTGCAACTCACGTGTTTAGTTGTATACAAGGTTTACATTTCGGTTTAGAGGCAACCTCTAATGATCTGTGGCTGTGCCCAACTACATGACCCACTTTACTTCCTGTTTGTTACCGCGCTGCCATAAATCATGTTTAAAAAAAGTAAAGTTATGCTATTATTTACGTCTCAAAATATGTATTTATACACTAATGATTTGTTTAAAGCACATTAATATGTAAATTTCTATCATTAGACATGAAATCCGTATTCTTGACTTTGTTTCTAAGGTTAAATTTGGCATTTTTAACATTTCTC
>SRMA01025442.1:20991-59632 GCA_007224835.1 Danionella cerebrum | reverse complement strand
TATATACTAACTTGCCTACTCCAGGATTTCGAAAGCAGATCATTAAATTGTAGATTATTTACTCTTGAAATGCAATGGTCAAGAATTTTAGGAAAATTAAGTCAGCATAAAGATCTTTGCGCATTTTTATATTTAAACGCTTTGCATAAAATTCACAAAAATATCCAAACAAATCGCAAAAGAAAAAGGCGTATATATAGTCCTAATATAGGTGTAAAATTGTATGGCTTTGCATTTACATTACACCTGAAAGTGCAAAATACTTTTTACACCCAATAGATTAGGACCATGTATAATCTGAGTGGTGTTGGATTGACACTGTTGGTGTGCATTTGCATAGTTATGAATTTTTTTTTGGCAAGTTGACAATGCAACCCCCTTTTTCTTCAAGTGTCCCCTTATTTGTGCCTTAAAATTTTTCTGGCAGTTGTAGAATCAGAGTTGATTGTGACGCTGCTGATTCCTGTTTGTACTATTTCTTTGACGGCTCTTTTGCTTTCCTCATTGCTCAGATTTCAGACACGTCAGCACATCAGTGGATTTGAGGGTCAAGGGTCTATCAGGAGCCAGAAACTCAGAAAAGATTTATGCACGAACATTGATTGCAAGCAAACAGGTCGTAAGTGAGGATACTGACCTTTAGCAGCCACTCAAACGCTTTGTGCATGTTGGCATCACAATCACAGGGGTATGTAAACTTTCAAAAGGGTCATTTGGAATGTCTCCGTTGTCATTATGATTAAAAAAGAGCAAACACAATGGTTTGACAATAAATGACTTCACCGAACCACCAATTGTGAGTGGAAACACCGCCTTTGTGCTGGGTAACAATCCTGGGATGGTCAGTCTAGGTATTCTGAAGTCAACAACAGTGTCAAAAACCTCTTCCCAATATTTCCCCAGGGATAGGAAGGCGCATAGCATGTGTAACAGGGTACCTTTATTTGATATGAATCTCGGTAAAATTCTGAGTGTGAAGCCTGAGCATAAGTGAGCAGACACATAATAACTTCCATGCAGTGCCTCAAACCGAATGAGTTTGTGACAACGAAAATATTCTGCGTGTCTTCACATATTCTATTTAGTTCAAGCCTCAATGGTTTTACTGGAGAGCTTGATTGTTAATTCTGATTCAATCTGCATAGCATACAGTGATTTTAAAGAATTTATTTTAGAGAATCATCCACAAAGTACTATTTTGATGAATATAATTATAAGTAATTTTTTTTTCCCTCCAACGAATGCTAGTTCAGGACACTGAATGTATCCGGGTTAAGGTAAAGTGTGAACTCTTTTGATCTCTGTATTTCCTCAAAATATCCTTCAGATACTTTGTGTAAGTAGATAAAGAAGCTTCTTTCTTTGCAACATGTCCTTTTCAAAGGCAGCGTGAACCGTCAAGAGTGTAATCTGTTACAGTCTCTCTCACAGACTTAACCACAAGATGCCCGAAAGAGCTTGGAATCCATGCTCCACATGCGATTTAAGTCGAGGATTTGATCTCTCGCCGTGCTACCGCCGCTTACAGCTTTTATCCTATAGCCAAAAGAAATGCAATAAAACACCCAGGGTATTTGGACAACATGCTGTGATTTTTCATGTTTCAGGTGTTTCTTTTTTCACTGAGCTCCTATATTTTTTCTCAGGGACAAATCGCAGATGCGTCTGATGCTTTCTCAAGGCATGCTCTCATCAATATTCATTGGTGCATCTTGAACCTGCATTATTGAATGCACAGTGTTGGATGACTATATGCTTATCGATGCATCATTGACCAACAAATCACTTGAAAAGCTCAAAGGCTTCATGAATATTCAGACACAGATTGCTGACCAATACGCTTTCAGTGAGCTAACCTACAGCGGAAGTGTTAAAGGATGTACAAATGCTGCTAACAAGGAGCCAAAACATCCTGAGGGAAGCCGTCTCCGTGGTGGTTGAATTGACCTTTTAAAGTATTTTGCATATTATTTTGTGTTTTTATTACAGTGTGGGATCATTAATCCTCTGATTGTGATTTAGCTTGACCCTGAGTGAGAGACAAGATTAGTTACAGATATCCAAGATTTGGGCGTACGTGTCCAAAAACCATGGGGCAGTGGGTAGCACTGTGGCCTTCCAGTTAGAAGGTTCGCCAGTGACGTTCCTGGAAGGAGTTTACATGTTCTCCCGTGCTTGCTTCCCCCACAATCCCAAAAACGTGTGTTTAGGTTAACCTCTTAAGCCCGAGAGTCCCCGGTACCGGGGACTTGCCCCCTTGTGCGTTACATTTTCGCTCATAGCTCACTAACCCTGAGAATAACCCACACATATTAAATACTGTTGTGCTTAGCGGAAACTCCTCTAAAAACGTATCTAATTCAATTTAATATCCGTTAACCCCAACTCTAACGCCATGCAAATAAACAACAACATAGTCGGAGTATAATTCATGACCAAGTTTTTGTTTATGTGCGATATGTATCCACAATATAAACGGAAACACCAAAACCATGGCATCAAATGAAAGCTAACAACCAGCTGAATCCAGCGATATGCAACTCATTTACATTGCATGAAGTATTTCAGAGCAGGGAGCGAAAGTTCCCCGAAAAAACGCCAGCAAAACCAAGCAAGCATGTAAATCTTGTCTTACCTTTGCCGTTTTTTCAACAAAAAGTTATTTCCATAGCAATAAAAGTCTGTTTGTTGTTATGTCCGGTCGATAGCTTTGCGGAAACTCCATTTTACATTTTTTCTGTTGCTCCTTGGTCTCATGACGTCACCAAATATGGAATGACTCCCCATGCGTAAGAGGTGGTCTCTCCACGCTGCGCGTCGTGTGATTCGTCGGCGATCCCGTCAGTCTCAAAATGGTTGAGCTGATTGGTTTCCATAGAATCAGAGCTTTCCAGCGATATATAGATCTCCCGGATTGGACAAATGGTCGGGGGGTAGGGACACGCAGAAGCTCGACGTCGAAAGCGTTTGTGAATGAAAGGTTCCCAAAGCGCAGCAAGATGGCGTAAATGAGCTTCTACCCCCCTTTTACAGCGTTTCTTTAGGAGTTTTTTTTGCTGAAATCATGTCCCATAAGCAACAAAAGAAGACTATTAACGTAGCTGAAGCTTTTGACAAGATTTTTTCCATATTTCAATTATTGTGCCAAATTGTGCCAACCTGTGCCAACATGGATTACGCCTGAACTTTGTTCAATCAAAACCTTTACAGAATATTAGTTTCTTGTAGTATGAACACCAAACTTGCTACAGATGTCCTTGACATGTAGTGGTTACAATTAATTGTGTTTATTTGCTTCGTTACAAGTAAAGTAAGGAGATATTGGAGGAAACATGTGTTTTTTTTAGGCGGAGTTCATTTTTTGGCCATTCCAACATCAATTACTCTTACCCAGTGTTCTTGACTGTCAAACTAACTCATCCACACCACTCCCCAAGAACCTATCTTCATTTTGATACCAAGATTTGCAGTTTAGGCCTTGTAAAAGCTGAGAAATGCCTTAAAAAGTAAAAGTATAGGATTTTCGGAAAATAGGCCTCAGGGCTTAAGAGGTTAATTGAATAATTAACCCCTTAGGTGAGTGGTTGTGTGTGTTGCCCTGCGATGGACTGGTGATCTGTCCAGGGTGTACCCCCGTACGATGTGAGCCGGAGATAGGCACCAGCAGACCCCCATGACCCCGAAAGGGAATAAGCGGGTAGGAAAAGGAATGAGAAACAACTGGAATGTCTACTGACTTTAGAAAGACAACGACATCACTTTAAATGGCATGACCAAAAAACGTTTTTTAAACATTTTAGAAAAATATAATATGGTATTTTTCACAGTTCCAGGAATAAAAGTGTCACACATTTGATAATTATAGTTTCAAATGCGTTTTAAGGGATTTTATTAGCAGATATTTGAGCTCTAAATGTATTCCTGGTTTTATTTTTGTTCACATTGTCTGGACCTACCTTGTAAATTGAGCTTGAGTGGCAGATACAAACATACTAGGCAAGATGTCTGGGAACGGATGCCAATGACTATACCCTCGAGTGAGGTGTCGGGTGGTAGGAGGGATACCTTAGACAAATGAATGATGGTTGGCTAGGTTTAAATAAGCGTGTACTAATTAGCATGATTGGTGGCAAGTCCAGAAAATTACACCTTGAAATTCGTTAAACAAATCTACATCATTTTAATAAAAGGCGATTAAAAAGACATTAAAATTGACAGAGGTGCATTTGAAAGCAGGTTTTCAACTCTATGTTGAAATCAGGAAATCTGGCTGTCTACTGAAATCTGGTAAGTTGTGGGTTAACATCCAAGTTTGATTATTGATATCTTAAGCATGTAATCATCAGAATAACTGGTAGTTCAGCAGTTGTCCCTGCCCACTCGGTCTCGTTCGAAGTGAAGGGGGGTGGCCGGGCATGACAGTAATGTTACATCATTACCTCTTTACAAAGGCTTTACTCTTTAAAGGCTTGGTGATAGAGCCTTTCTGAGAAAGACTGAGCAAACTTCTTTGGAAATGTTGTTAGCCTGCAGTAAACCTGCAGTCACATGATCTGAGGTTGGTGTGGTGTATAGTGCCATTTGGGGAACAAGTAATGTTAATTATTCGACACAGGACAGAAATATGTACTCACGTCGAGAAGGCATTGTTCTGTTTCTCACAACGGATGCCCTTGCACTGACTGGGCTCGTCCGCCGCTTCGGTCTCATAATAGAAGTAGAGCTGGTTGAGTCCATTGGCAAAGGCCAGTAGCACCAGGCAGTAGATGAAGAGAAACTTGAGGATATCCAGGAGCATGCGGCCCAAAGAGATCTGCAGCGGTCCCAGGTGAGAGTTGGCTGTGAACAGAGAGATGAGCCGCAGCGAGCTGAAGATGTTTGCAATAGCAAACAAAGCCTCAGCGATCAGCGTCGGATGCCACATCTCCCACTCTTCTCGAGGACGAGAACTGTTGTACTGGGGGAAAAAAAAACAACATATCGAAGTTAGCACTTAAATTTTAAATTTTAAAATTTGCTTGACACCAGAGGAATCCAAAATGTAAAGGTAAAAGTAACAATCAAATATTTGATTTAAAGTATGTTCGGTATTTATTACTTCATGAATAAAAAAAATGCATTTATTACACTTTTCAGACAGTACTTTATATAGCAGATGTTCATACTGCATTTAGGTGTTTCATTTCAAAATAGTTTGCTAAAAAGTAATTATTGTGCATTTGTGTCTGTACTGTGTCTCAGTTCTTCTGTGTGAACAGATAATTCACTTTTTGGACCCGTTTCTGCTTTAAATGTCTGTATCTGTATCGTACGTGTTCACAATTTTCAACAAAGTTCTGCGTGTTTAAAGAAATTTAAAAATATAATGATGATACAATTAATAAATGTATTTGGTTATTCATTGACCTAAATATTTTGGAGCGATTGTGGAGGGGGAAGTGGGTGGGTACGGAGCGAGCATGGAGTGGGAGTAAGCCATGCCTGAGCGGAGTGAAAAACGAAAGGACTCGAGTGAGGAGGACGCTCCACTCCACTCACATAGTCTGCTACACACAACGTGAAACATTTATGCCTTTGGCTGTTTCCATTTAAATCGTGTACTAAAGACAAAAAAAGACAATAACACATGTTGCCCTTCTAAAAAGTCTACTGGTTTATGTCTTGAGTACTTTGTTGGGCTCTTAAGCAGCTTGACTCTTGACTTTTACAATTTGCTTTCATCTAAAGAGGGGTCTTGGGATATCCTGGGCAGCAGACCAGAATTTTTTCTCCTGAGCCCAGCACAGACATCACTAGTGACTGTGTTTTTGTTTCAAGAGTGGCTTGACTTATTAAATTCTCCAGCTGTAGCAGAATGTCATGCAGACGTTTGTATCTGGTGGTTCTTGTGGACTGACACCAGCCACAGTCCACTCAACGGTGGTTTGAAGCCTTCGTGTCACCCCGTCGATTGTTCGAACACATTTTCCCCTTCCTCAATACTCTGTTAATATTCTTGGTGAGCGTCATCTTTTTTTTCAATTTCTTTTTGAGATTTTTTTTCCTTATGGAGGATGTCAGTGGTGGTCTTTTGTCCAATCGTTAAGTCTTACATTAATTAGCCCACCAGACTGGGGCACAGGGAACCTAAAGAAGCCATGTTTCAATCCAATGATGCAAATTATATTTTCGGGCAAAACTGGAATATTGCATAAAATATTTGCGAATAAAGCACAATTTCCATCCAATGAATCCAAGAGAACAAAATTGTCACTTCCTGAAAAGCTGAAAACCAAATATCGAAAAAAAAATGGAAGTTGCTGCATTAGAAGGCTTTTTTTCTGTATATATTATCTTACTTTCATCTTTTGGAACGCAGACAGTTCTGGGGGTGACCAGTTCTGGCGATGACCCCGAACCACTTTGATGACATACTTTAGGAATTTTAGAATGACCAAAACAACATTTAAGATATTGTGCAATGAAATCAGTTTGTTGGTTTGTCCATTAATGCGTTCAGTTCCAACAGAAAAATGCAAAACCACATCACTTTTTTTGATGCACAGTTATTATGATTATTCTGTAAATTTAAATAATTGCTGAGATTCTTTCCTCCTCATTCAAGAACACCATGTCTCCATGTGCCCTTCCTGGCACCCCGTGGGTTGATCACTGAAATCGTGGGCTGATCACCGAAAATACAGTATCCTTCTAATATTGAAGACTCAAGAGGCCGGATTACAATGAACTGAAAGGAAACCGGTTTATTTAAGCATTAATAGAATGGTACAGAAAATCCTGCATTCACCTCCAGCCCTGTAGGGGGCGCATGGAAGTTATACGGTTTTTCCTGATGCATGTGTGGATGTGAGAGAAGAGAGAGTCCAGGAAGCAGACGTTTTAAGTACCCGCTTTTACACAGGAAGCACACCACCACATGAGACAGTGAGGCTAGTGAGGCTTTTTCACACAGGGCTATGTAGGTTTGGATTTTTTCTCACTAAATAATAAAAGCATTCAATTAAAAATGGGTGCATTTTGTGTTTACTTGTGACTAATATTAAAATGTGTTCGGTGATCAGAAACATTTTGTGTGCCAAATATACAAAAGAAAAAAAAAGTCAGGAAGGGAGCAAATAGTTTTTTACACCACTGTAACTGTCTCAACATTACTTAGTATTGTCATTGATATTAATATTAATTGCAATGATTAAAATGTTCTATCACAGTATGACTTTTTCCTTTCTTTCAAATCTAGTTCTTGTTGAGACTTGTCTAGAGATCTTTTGGTTCTACATCTACATCTTTTCTTTTGTAACTTTTTGCAATTTCACACATGCCTCTCATTCCCCATACACTACAATGATCTGTTTCAGTGCTCTGGTTGATCTATAAACAGATTGAGTTGAGGATGTAAAGAGATTACACTAGTATTGTTGCCATAGCTCCAGAAGCCTTCTTTCAATGCTGTATTTTAACATGATCTCTTATCTCCCTCTTGCTTTACCTTTGTTTGAAAGCTGTGGATGAAAGAGCTTCTGTTGATGACAGAACCTGTCAAAAAGGACAAGAAAGAATATCTTCTTGCTAACACTTCTTTACTGACAGCCAATCATCACTGATATGTCTTCCGTTATCTTCGGGAACTGGAGGTTTTTTTTAATTTGGGGTCTGGCGACTATTGTTCTTCGACTACGATTTGACAGATGTTTATCTAGAAATAGACACACAATTATTCTTGCCAAAGTCATTGGCAATGCTCGAGTATCTAGATTTCATGCTAATTATTCATATCACAATACTATGTTACCCCCCCCCCACTAAAATGAAAAAATAAAATAAAATAAATCCTTATTTGTGTGCTAAGGCCAAGACTAGCCAGGAAAGCAAGTTTTTGAATCCAAACCCTAACGTTGAATAAAATAATTAGATCAAATTTGTAATTCATATTAAATGTTAAAAAATAAATAAACTTGTTTATTTTAGTTTATTTAACATGCCCCTCTTTTGTTTCTCGTTGTGGTGTAATATGTAGCTCCGTAAAAGCATTCCATGTTAAGGCTCACAAAGATTGGTGAATAGAGAAAATACTAAATGATTTAAGGTATGGTCAGATTTATGGACAGAATTGTGATATAATAAAGGCTATGCACATGGAAACCAGAAGCTGCAAAGTGAGTGGCAGAAGCCTATAGCGTGAATGTTGAGTTTGCCCCACGAATGTATAGAAAAAGGGGGAAAGCTGTTGTGACACTGACTGCTCGAACCAATTTTCAAAGATTTATTTCAGGGTCACCATCCTATAGACTGCTAAAATTCAAACAAAGGAGAAGCAAATGGAATGCTGCAATTTGAAGCAATTTGAAGCTGAAACCAGGATTTCTTTTTGCCATTTCAAGAGTGACAACATTGACTGTAGCTAAAAGATTCTCTGACAAAAACTTTTGAAAAACACCAGAGTGTCTACGAATAATCGATGTACGCTTTGAAAGTACAAACTGGTGACTTTTTAAAGGCTTTGTACACCTTTAAACTTTGTACATTTAAATGTCAGGCAATCCAAATCTGTCCACGGAAAAATACTGGACATTTGGAAAGAACTCGAAGACTGGGATTATAGTCTTCGAGTTCTTTTTTACATGTACCATCATATTTAGATTAACATTTTGAACATTTCCACCCAGTTTCAATGAAGGAGTCATGGCCTGGAGGGAAAGTGATTGTCGATGCACACCCTCTAATCGTTGCCAGATCCTTTGGTAAACTGTTAGATACTGTTGCCTGATATACTCTTACTGTTTAAAGATGACCAAATGGAATTTTAGTTTCAAGTAGTTTCACGTTATTTCAGCATGTGTGGAAAATGCACAAAAAAGGAGGAAATTGTGTGAATTGGGAATGTTACGATTTATTTGGGAATTAATACCAACTTGGCCGCTGAAGTGGAAAGGGGTGTGTCCTGATTTTCCTGAGTGCCCTTGTTCTTAAAGTCAGCCAAAAGTTTGGAATAATGCACATTTCCTGCTTACCTTTAATACCTTTAACCTAAACCTTCATCTCTCTCTAAGTGTCACATTTTCTTATATTTCGAAAAAAAAAAAAACATTGTCCAGCAACAACTGAAGATGTGAAAATGAACCAGAAGGAACGATTCGTCTGAAAGTAGCAGTTAGACTTTAAATATCAGCTCCAGATATTTCACATTTGGTAAATAGTGCAATTGAGCAATTCTTAAAAAACGTTTATCGAACGTTTCACATTAGGATTTTAGACTAAATTGTCATTTTGAGAACCCCAAACACAAAAGTGTGCTGGAGTTTAATGGTTCAGATGTATGTACACGCAGTGCTTGGTGTGATTGGTGTGGGCTGGAACACTGTGCATGAGTGCGGACTAACACAGCTGCAGATGGTCCTGGAGTCTGGAGTGTGTGCTTGAGCATTATTGAAGCTCACCTTCACATATGCCACAATCTTTAGAGAAATGGTGGCCAGGTAGAGAGAATTCATTGCAAAGTCCATCAGGTTCCACCAGTCGTGAACGTATTCATTAAAACCTCCATCCCACATCTCCTTGATCTCAGCCCAGATGAAGCCTATGAGACAAAGAGATACAGCAGTATTGTGTCATTACTAAGGTTGGATATAGTTAGGGTTAAGTGAACGGGTTCATTTTTAGTGAAAGATGAAGACGATTAATGTTTAGCGAAATTTAGGACTAAATTAATTGGTGTTTTAGTCAAAAACTACATACAAAAATACACAACAGGTGTATGAGTGATTTTATGAGTCCCCTTCAGCCATTCTAAGCTACTACAGTGTTAATGCTAACGTGTTATTAACTATAGAAAGGTTTTTTAGCTGTTGAGCATCTGTTTTTTTCAAAACGTAGTTGGTCCTAAAAACTCGCCTGGAGTAGATGCCGTATAATTTTAATGCAATTACACTGCAGATAGTTTTTAATGTCTGTGGTCATTGTCCAGCTGGGGAATATATATACAGTCTTAAGTATAACACCATTAACCTTGAACACATCTATAACGTAATTTGCAGAAAATCAGCCCCATACATTCAAGAAACCTCTGGATCAGTCTAGCAACTACTGCCATTTTTCCGAACCTTAGTTGCTATATGCATACTTGAGTCGCTAGGACTTGTTTTCGACAAGGAGGCATTGCTTTTGGCTCCTCTATGGAGAACACTTCCAGCCAGACTACACTGAACAGTAGATGGGTGCACCTGCGTCCCACTGGTTACCGCACATTCTGATTGGATTGCACTGATCCTCAGCATATTTCTTCAAAAGAGCTTGAACGTCACATTGTGAAACTCCAGATTTGAAGTCTTTTGATGCTGTTTCTTGTTGCTGTGCTCCAGACACTCTCTTTCTCAACCTCACCTCGGTTAAAAAGGTTTTGGGGTGTGTTTCACCTAGTTTTACGCCTCCTACACAGCTGTTTCTGTCTCAATTCACAACAGGTCCTGTTTGTTATAACTGGGCGATCATTACAAGACTGTAATCTTACAAAATCTTTGAGTTTGTGCAATTGTGTCTATTGATGCTGGTTTCAAGGCATTCAAATATTGATTTGATTTAGATTCTTCTTTTGTTCTCTCACTTTGCATTTTATAATTTCCCATAAATTATTCATATTTCTGCAAGCATTCTTTGTTTACAGCATTTCTTTCACACCTGCTTAATCTATTACACAGTACTTTATGTTCCGAACATACAGTGAATATATTGTTGTTAGTTTTGTGCTATTTTTTCTAACAACAACAAAAGGTTTCTCCTCAAACACGTGTAGAGAACCGCTCTGCTCACCCAGCACCCAGGGCAGAATCATCCACTCCACCAGGGTGGGTGGGGGTCCTTGCATGTGCAGGTTGGTTCGAGCGATGTGCTGGGATGCCAGCAGCAGGAGGAAGAGGAAGGTGAGGTAGGACGCCGTATGGCAGATAAACTTGATGAAAGGCTTTTTGATGAAGAGTCCCAACGTGCTCTTTGGAGCCAGCAGGTAGATCAGCGAGAAGACTGGGAAGAGCAGGCCGATGATGAAGCACATCACCAGCTTCACCGCCCAGTGTCGTCGCCGCCAGCCCGGGAAGCCGTCATACCACAGCGTGGCCAACAGCTGCTGGCAGTTTGGCTGAGCCACAAACTAAGGAATAAAGAGAGAGATTTGTAACTGGATTTGAAAGGATTTGTAAATGTACAATGGCAACCTTCACAGAAGAACCAATTAGCCGGGAGAAAAGAGAGCATTATTCACAGCGACAGAAACGAGCAATCTTCACGGGTCATGCTGCATATTTTCATAATCCAAATGTTGGAGGCCTGAATGGATTTTTATTGAATCCTTGTGTTTAGGGTCTGCCAGACGGAAAACAGGCATGTTTCTCGCGAGCATCGTAAAGATTTTCATTACAAACATAAACATCCATTGGTTTCTGTTCAAGAAGGGGTCGCTAATTTAGATGCTACCAGCCATGAGAGTAAGTTACTACCGGGTAATCTTTGGGGTAGTGGGTCCACTTCTGGCTGATGGATTTAATCAAAATAATAAAGAGTTAGAGTTATATGCCTTCTAAGCTCTAGTCTTGCTGTTGTATTTATCTCTACCATGAGATAAAGTGATGTTTACAAACCTCGTCTTAAAACTTGCTTTCAAATTCAAATGATCTCTTTATGGCGACAACTACAACTCCCATGATGCCTTTGTGTTTTGATTAGGGGTGTAACATTATATTGCAATGCTTGAAAAAAATCACAAGTCATGGCCAGTGGTATTGTGGATGGCGTGCAGGACATGTATGCGCGGTTGCGCAGGGCGACACAAGTCGTCTTTCCCATCCCGCCCCATTCTCTCTCCACCTTGTTTCCTGTCTCTCTCTCTACTGTTTTTCCGTTAAAATGAAAAAACCAATAAAGGCTGCAGGTATAAAAATAATCTTTTTTTAAAAAAATCACAAAACGTTTACCCAGGTGCATTTGTTTCTTCTTTAAGTTATCTTTGTGTTTTAATTCATATTAACTCGAAGACATTAATCGATTACTTCCATTTGACTGAGAAACAAGAAGAACTTTATAAAAATCCAGCAAACACCTAAACAGAAACCTATGATTCCCCAGACACCACAGCTTTACTACATACCGCCGAAATACAAAAATACCAATACAGCCGAAATACAAAAGCATCAAACATAGAATGGGGGAGTATGTGATCCTTACAAAGAGGTCATTTATTTTCAATTATTATAAAAGTTTCAATCTCATCAATCACGTTCAAAGCCGGAAAGAACTCTTTGTGGAGCGTAAACAAAGCTAATTAACATTTTGGACCTTCAGGAGAGCCTTTGCAGAAACATCTGCTTTGAAAGAGGTGTACCAACTCATATTTCATTTCACACTGCTGACATGTTATCAAGTGACTCTAATGGAAAACGCTGTATGAAGTGACAACAGTGTATGATATATGACCAACACCCCATTCCCCCCCCCAACACGCACACACATGCATAGCCGCCATAGTATAGAGTACATGTGAGCAAGCAAAGGGTTCTTTACTAGACCTTGATCTCTAAATGTTCCGAGTTTTATGTTTTAAAGCAAAAATATGAAACAAAAAGGTCAAACTCATTCTGAGAACCTCATAGAACTTTCAAACACGTGTGAAGGATATCAGTCTGTGCAAGAATATACCAACCATTGATATACAGTGGCCATAGGCAACAAAAGATTCAGCAAGATGAAACATCATAGAGAAATGGTGGTTTGTTTATGTTTATCATTCTAACTTATATTATGTTACTGACCCAGACGGCAACCAGACGGTTAGCACCTTAGCAACCAATTTTGCACATCTAAGCTAAGGAAAATCATATATATATATATATATATATATATATATATATATATATATGATTTTCCTGTTGGTTGGTTTAGATTTGTATGATGTCAATAGCAACCAAAAATTCTACCAGGCTTACAAATGTTTTTAAACATCACATTTACAAGACAACATGTTTGCGTACAACCCTTAAGCCATCATTTTAATATTGACATTGGACTTGTTTTTAGGATCAACAACCATGAAATGGATGAAAAAGTGTAGTCCTCAAATAAAAAAATAAATAAACAGTACAAAAAATAGCAGGTTTGTAATTGTCTGTGTAACATATTTGTTATTAAAAATCTGTTTATTCCTTTACTAATCACAGTGAACAGCTCAGGATTGTCAAATGTAACTTTTTCATATATTTTTATGATTCACTATTGAAATAAATGTTTTGTATTCATATAAAGTTATATTTTAATAACTTAAATGAAATCTCTAAGTCCAATGAATTAATTGTTATGGTGTTTAGTATTTTTTAAAAGTTTTTTTCTGATTTCAAGAATCAATAATTATGTGAAGCTCAGTATATTGGTAAAAATGTTTAAATGTCGATAACTGGACTTGCCAAAAGAATAATGTGTTCCTTAATATAATCAGTAATACAGTTAATCTTTTTATTAAATTGCATTTTCAAATGTTTGCAGCGCTTAAATTTAAGGTGCAAAAAATGTTTCAGATTTCCAACGTAAATTCTAAGTGTTTCAGAATCCAGGGGGAAAACTCCCATTTACACTTTACAAACATGTTTGTTTCATTCACGCATAACTTACTGAAAGAATTCAACTACAGTGGTACCCCGAGATACGAAACTAATCCGTTCCAGAGTGGCGTTCGTATGTCAAACAATTCGTATCTCGAAGCAAGTTTTACATGTAAATCGCCTAATCCGCGTAACGGCTCTCAGAAACAACAGTATAAGTAGATAAAAAAATGGAAAACCAGAGAAAAATCAAGTAACGTTTCTTCAGTCCTTAAATCTCCACATTATTAATGTAATAAAACAGAATAAAACACATGTGAAACCTTATCTTGAGAGTGAAGCAATGTGTTGGAGAAGATGGAACGGATGGCAGAAAACATTACGGCACTACGTATAAAAGTAAATTTTCTCAAGTTATTTCATGAATTACTAACACCAACACGGTTTCAAGCACGAGCGCAGACAGATGGAGAGATGCTTCTGAGAACGCGTTATGGAGTTTCTCTAACTTCCACGTTATAAACGTTATTTCTTTTACGACACCTTGACTCTAACATTTGTTAAAGCACATTATTAGTAATCTGTACATAATGTTTCACGGTGTTGTTGAAGTGTTTTGAAGCGTATCAGCAGCACACGGAAGCACAACGCAACGTGACCCAGAAGCGCACCATGACGTCATGACGTCGGGCGGAAAATACAGCAAAACACCTTCTGAAAGTTGGTATCTCAAATTTTTCTTCGGATCTTGAAGCAAAAGCATTCGTATCTCGGGGTACCACTGCATATTCATTCTTTCTTTAACAATGAACTGACACAGAATCACAGAGCTAAATCAGAGCAGAATAATTTTTTTATGTCACAAAAGATCCCTTATTCTTCAGATCAACTTTGAAGTAACAGCATAAAAGCACAAATTTCATCACAACCTTTCATCCATCCCCACTTTTTTTGCACATTAATTCCAAATGTTTTCTTATATTTCCATCTTTGCACCTGTACTTCACTGATGTTAAAAACACTGGATTTATATTCATTTTTCTGTTTTTGTCACACTGGAGTACTTTTTTTTTTATTTGACGACTTGATTCAACCCATTAAATGTACGGTGTGCATAGATTAAAATTCTTGCTCTTCCAGGAAATCATATCCATGAACTCCGAACCATGTCTTATGGATTGACTCACAGTATACCTCAATTAAAATTTGATTTCCCAATGCCACATGTTTCTTCCACACTCATGCACAGGACACAGATTCACCAATAAACCAAACCTTTCGTCATCCATCAATATCAAGACTATAACCTTCAGGCGGCCCTTTAGCTAACGACACCATTTTTCAAACTGCACGAAATGAGACTGATAACATCCGGCCACAGCCACCAAACAATACTGTAATAATGACCTGCACCATGAGGCTGGCAAGTAAATAAATGTTGACTTGCATTCGGACCATTAAGAAGAGGTTTGTGAATGATGGATTGCATTCGCAACACTTGAAAAGCTGAATAAGTTTACTGAAGGAAACTTTCTGTTGACTGTGATGTGAATGCAAACAACTCACGTTGAGAAAAAGTCACGTTTAGTTGTTTTCTAAAAATAAATCTGTATAATTCAGGCATTTCCACTGTGTTTCTGGAGCTTTGAAACAGTTGTTAAATGTGGCAACAGTGATTTTTTTAGTACTCAAGTAAAAGTACAGAACCCTACAGTACAGCAGCCCTGGGTGAAATGTGTTCTTTAGCTTTAAAAATTCTAGTATTTTCTAGTAATTTAGTTTTGTTCTAAATAACATAGAACCGGAATGAAAAAAGAGGAAATTCCAATCTTTAATTCAAGTGCATTTAAATTCAGTGGCAAAGAAAAAAATAATCGCACATTAAGAACCAATTCTTTTACATCCAATCACGATTAAAAGTGTCACAAGATTCAAGAACACAGAAAGAGGGATCTCTAAATTACCCAGTGACTCCTCTCCTCTTCAGCTCACTGCACAGCTTTTCAATGGGGTTGAGGTCTGGGGACTGAGATGACCATGGAAGAAGCTTGATTCTGTGTGTGGTGAACCATTTATGTGTAGATTTGGCAACATTTTTTGAGTCATTATCTTGCTGGAAGACCCAGTGGCGACCCATCTTCAGCTTTTGGTCAGAGATCACTAGATTTTGCTCTAAAATGTTCTGGTATTTCAAAACATTCATGATGCCATGCACCTTAACAAGGTTCCTAGGGCCTGTGCAAGAGAACCAATCACAGATCCTCCCCCATACTTCACAGTGGGCATGAGCAGCTTTTCTGCATACTCATCTTTTGAGTTCCACCATACCTCCTACTATTGTTTGTTGCCAAAAGCTCTACCTTTTTCTCATCTGAGGAATACAGTCCCAGTTGAAGTAGCGCTTAGATGATTCCAAATGAACAAGAGCTTGTTGGTATGTAGATGGCGTCTGAGGGTTGTTTTGGAGACTTTGTGACCCCAAGATGCCATCATTTGTGCCAGTTCTTTAACAGTGAGCTTTGGAGAATTTCTCTTACCATCTTCCTCAGTGTGCATGGAGGAAAAATAAACTTGCGTCCTCCTCCAGGCTTGTTTACTACTGTTTCAGTTTTTTGAAACCTTATAATGACTGCTCTCACAGTAGATATGGGTTGGTGCAGGTGGGGGGCTATTTTCTTGTAGCCATTGCCGGACTTGTGAAGGTTGACACACATCTGCCTTACTTGAATGGTGTGTTCCTTTGTCTTTCATATGTTGAAGAGTGGATAAGAGAAATGGCCTCTGTATTACGTCATATTTATACCCCAGGGAAGCAACAATTGATAAATTACTAATTAAATTGTTAGTGGTACCAACAATTGTGGAACAGATAGCTTTATGAAAATTAATTATGTGTTAGTAACTTCATATTCATGTTATATTTCTCTACGATTTTCAATGTGACAATATGCTTTTTCAGAGCCATATCAATATCAGAGCCATTTCCTTAAGCGTGTTTCTAAACAAGATAAAAATGCGGGAGGGGTAAAGAGAGAGAGATAAGAAAGAAAGAGATAGAAAGAGCAAGAGGGAGAGAGAAGGAAAAGAGAGAGCGTAAGATGGAGGGAGAAAAAAGAAGAGCAAAATGCAGAGCATGAGAGAAAAGATAGAAGGGAGAGAGAGAAAAAATAGAAGAGAGAGAAAAGAAAGGAGAAAGAGAGAATGAATTAGAAAAGGGAGAGAGAGAAACAGAGAGAAAGTATTTCTAGCTTTTGATCTCAGAGTGAGAGAACAAAAGCTAGAAATACAGGAGAATGAGAGAGAGAGAGAGCGAAAGTATAGAAAGATACGGGGAGAAAGAGAAAAATAGAGAGCAAAGAGAAAGGAAGAGAGAAAGATATAGTAAAAGAGAGGGAGAAAAAAAGAGAAGAGAAAGAGCGAAATAGAGAGAATGAGAGAGAGTGCAAAATAATTTCTATTTTTTGATTGCATTGATGTGAGAGTATTCTATTGATTACATTCGCTGGATCTCCTTTTCTGGTGGGTATCGTTTCTTTATACACAATTTAATTGGACAGAATCTGTGCCAATCGCTGTATAAAAAAATAGAAAAACTACTCAATTACAGTAATTTGAGTGTTTGTAATTAGTTCCTTTACACCACTTGTTGTCAATGGACCCGACATATCTCTGAATCAATGATTTCTTGATTCTTGCATGGAGCAACATGAGAGGGAATTAATGATAGAAGGCATGGAGCAAACTTCAGTGGTGGGGTGAAGAGGTGAGGAGAAGGACAGAGGGTGCTGCAAACTGTTGCTCTGCTGTGTTTGACAGAAAGTGATTAGAAACAGCAGATGCCCTGATGCTGTGCTGGTTGCTAGGATGCAGTATGCAAATGAGGATCGATCGCTGGCTCTGATATTGCAGTGTTTCGACTGTCTGACTCTTGAGGAGTCACAGTGTCTGTGCAGAGTCAAAGATTAGATTCACATCCCATAATGCTCTGCACATCTGCATTTGGACATGCTTACGGGGCACTTGAATGTCTAAAATATGAAAGCTAAAAAAGGTGCTAATAAGTTAAACAGATTTTTAATTGAACTGAATTCATTGCGACATTTAAATTTCTCCAAGTGCATAGAAATGTCAGAAAATTATTTACATTCAACAAAATTGTATGTTTTCAAATAAAATGTATCGTAGAGAAATCCAAAAACATCACAAACAAAAAACAAATAATAAAAAATAGTTCACAGGCACGATAGAGATTTTAAATGAATGTCTTTAAAATCGTAAATAAGGATTTGTCGATACTCACCTTCCAGGTGTTTTAATGCAGGACACGAACAGATATTGAGATATTGTTTACAGAAGTTCAATCAAGGAATCATTTTGGTAGGTCCCTATCTCTGTGTATCTCCAGTGATGGACAAAGTACACAAGCAAAGTTCTTGAGTATAAAATAGTACTCCAGTAAAAGTGCTCCCTTCAGGATTTCACTTGAGTAAAAGTACAAAAGTATTTGCCTTAAATTTACTGAAATATCCAAACTGTGATTTATTATAGCTACAATATTCCATTATCATTTTTGTCATGACTCTTGCTTGAACAATATGTGACTTTGACAATATGTGACTTTCAAAACTGATTTCAGAACAGACCTTTCAAATTAAGGTTTATTTTTAACATAGTTGCAAGTTACAGTTTAATAATAAAAAAAAACCCCTTTAAAATGTCTAAATTATTAATTAAGCACAGGTTCACAAGTTTCAGTTTCATATCAGATTACGGTTCAAACAGAAACTAGTTTTTAA
Source organism: Danionella cerebrum (assembly GCA_007224835.1). NCBI lineage: Eukaryota > Metazoa > Chordata > Actinopteri > Cypriniformes > Danionidae > Danionella > Danionella cerebrum. The sequence continues at coordinate 41,259 of SRMA01025442.1, read as the reverse complement.
GATTTTCTTTTGTGATTTATTAAGGCTCGGGCGACTAAGAAACCGCTGCACTGATGCAACCAAAACAAGTCAAAACAGAACGTGCTGTACCCTTATTGGTGGATCATGCTTGACCAATTAAGTTTTTTATCCACTCATAAAGGAAAAGGAATGACTAGTTTCCCAAAATGTGGTTGAGTAAACGATATTTGACTTTGAAATATACTGAAGTTAAAGTAAAAAGTCTTCCCAAATTAAAATACTTGAGTAAAGTACAGATACTTGAAAAAGCTACTTAAGTACAGCAAAAAAAATTACATTTACTCCGTTTCTGGCCACCACTGTAGATCTCTATGTTGTTACCTCTTGCTTATTGTGTTTGCAATATTCATTCAGCTGCTCACCACTTAATTGGAGATCAGGTGCTTAGCAGTGAGTGTAGCTTCTAATCCCTCGCTCTCGTTCTCCTCCGTGTCAGATCATTCACACTCTCTCACTGAGTGATCTCTGCATCACACCTGATCGATCCTTTCATTTCAGTCTGAGTCTTTCCTGTCTGTAGTGCGTGTTACCCTCCGCTGCGAGTTGTTCTCTTTCTCATTCCGGTGGTTGTCTGGATCTGGAAGGCTCTCCACGGCTCGCTAGCTCTTCATACCATCCTTGAGTGAACTGAGCCATTTGGTTACTACTATCTCTCCTGGGCTTAGCAAAACTTCAACATTGGTGACCAAGAGCTCCTGGCTATCCTCCTGGCTCTCGAGGAATGGCGCCATTGTGTTGAGGGTGCATGCATTGCCTTATTTGTCTGGACCGACCACCAGACCATGAGTTGCATCAAATCCATCCGTACCATGAGCACACGTCAAGTTCGGTGGTCGTTGTTTTTCAGTCTTAACATGTCCTACCGACCAGCTCCAAGAATGTCAAGCACAACCCCCTCTCTTGCCAATTCTAGACCTATCACGAAGCCGTTCGTACTTTCATTTGTGCGTGCTTGTTCCATTTGCACGCGGAACAAGGCCAAGACGACATCTTGCAACTGCCCTCTTGTTCCTGGTACCACATCTCATTGGATTTCATGGTCATTTTGCCTCCTTACAATTGTAACACGGCCATTTTGACAATGGTTGAGCCTTTTTTCCAAAGACTGCACATTTCGTACTATTACCAAAACTACCCTACAGACTGCTCGTCTTCTTGTCAAACACATCTTCCGGCTGCACGGCATCCCAAACACCATCATCTTAGACTGGGGAACATTTCCACAGGTCCAACATGGTAGACCTACACAAGGCAAAAATGGGCTACAAGACCATCAGAAGGTGACAACAGTTGGGGTGTTGCTCACGTTGTGGGTAGAATCAATGATTAAGAGAAGGTTAGAAACAAGTTCAAATCACAGTAAAAATGTGTCACTGTCACAAATTGTTGCACCACTGAGATTAGAATAGCACCCAAATGAGACGTCTTCTAAAAAATGAAGTCTTTTTGTGGAAGAGCGAGGAGGATTACATACAGCACAACTGTGTCCAAACAAAAACCGAGTGAAAGGCAGGGAAACAAAGCAGCACTTAAATAGCCAGTCGTGATTGGGCACAGGTCAGAAACATTACACTAACAAAAAACCATGAAGAAGAACTAAGGCAGCAACAAGTGTGGTGGCCTCTAAAGGCAGGAAGAGGAATTACTACATATGACCGTCACTCACTACTCTGTACTACAGTCATGATTGGTAACCTTTTTCTCACAGCCATGACCCAAAACACTTGACCAAGAAGAGATAAAAAAATGAGACTAAGCAGATGAAAGCCCTGAAGTGATCCTGCTAGTCTCCACACCTCAATCCTAGAGAAAATCTGATTAGGCACTTTTTCCTGATTCAAAGTAACTCATATAGGTAGTTAGTCATGTAGGTTCAATACTTTAGCTTGACCACTACTCAAAGATTCAACTCTATAAACCGATCTCAACAGCAGATCAGAGAAAATACTTTTATTAACATGTACTTACTGTGTCCAGTTTTTCTTGATGTAACTCCGATCACCAACTCTGATCATTCATCAACGTGACCACGGTTGGCACGACACTCCATAATTTACAGATTATTCGTTTGAAACATTAAAAACAATGGTAGCCTTGAGTGATTTATTAAGATATCAATGACCAGTTCATTCAATCATCAACTTTTAGTTCAGCTCACCCATTCTCCATTGGACCCCAGAGATGCTCAGCATCTTTAAATGCATCATCGTTTTAGCTTTTACCCAAATAAGCATCTTGCTTCAACAGCAAAATGCCGCCAGCAGCCGGCTTAGCATTCATTAGCTATGTAGTGAAATTACCAGCAGTTCAGATCAAAGACTTTGAGCTTCTGCATGTGCCTGTGTGTGCACAGTGCTGCTGTAGGGACTGTATGAGGAGTCACACACTTTAAATAGCTGATTATTGAAAGTCAAGATTTGAGTGCAATTCAATAGTTATGTACACTCTACTTTTAAGAACTTAAACTTACATTTAAACATTTATTTTATGACACTTGAAGGCAAGCTTGGTTGTTATATTGGTGCATGAGCCGCTGGCAGTGGATAATATTGGTGGTAGTGGGTAATTAGTGTAATCCTGTTCGGTGTGACAGAGATTGATTGGTGTTTTATTGACTCTATGAATCTCTGTCAATTACATATTAATATTTACATCAATATATGCATATTTCCAACAATACATTAACTTTGAGTGTGTAAAGGGGTATAGCGATGCACTCTGTATACATACCATGATGTCTACGATACCATATCCATCACAATATTTTACAGCACTATTTTTAACCAACTACACAGTAAAATCTTAAGAGTTAAATTAACTTTACTCAGAGTGTATTTGGTCCCACTCTATATAGAGTTAAACCAACTCTGAAGGAGAGGTATTTAAATAAGTCTATTTGAACTAAACAGTCTATTTTTTTGTCTGTTTTTACTCTTTCTTAGGATTTTACTGTGTACTGACATACACTGTTTATTTAACGAACCTTTGTTGAAAGCTCAGACGGATAGGGTCGAGTTTGATTTGTATGAGAGTGTCAATACAATCCATCCAGAAGGGGGCAGTGTTCATGTTTGCATTAAGGCATCTTTTTTACTAAAATGTTATCACCTTTCTCATTTATAACGTGGGTAAATGATAATTTAAACAAAAAGACAAGGTAAAGAAGTTTCAGCAGTGACTAGAATCACAATCACATCACATACAACACAATCACTGCTGGGTTCTGCTTAGGTTCATACAGATCTTCTGGTGTCTAAATCCAGCTCACATTTGGACAAAAGGTGGGTAACACCATGGAATAGTCACCAGGATAACGCAGTATAGTTGAAATGGTGTTAGTCTGTATGTGCATGGTTCAGATATGAAGCGTTTGTAATAGTTGTACTCCAAACGATACTTTCAGAGTTTTGCTGAATATTATTCCTTTAATATGGATAATCCTAAAGAACAAATAGTGGTCATGTTCACTGTCCCATAGACCACAAAGATAAATCCTCTCGTGTTTTTGTTTGCTGCAGCCTAACAAAGTAAAATGCAATTAAAAGCATCGTGTCCTGCAGCTTTTTATTACTGCCAAATAATGTTTCCTAAACCCCCAGCACAGCAGCTCTTAAATCCTTTAAAACTGCTTCTTTGCTTGGAAACTGTCTCTTTAAGGGCACAATGCTTACCAAATCCCAAACTTTTGACTGCTTGAATAAAACGCCTTTGTGCCTTTCTCAATACAAGCTGCTGGACTAAATTGCATTTTTCCTCTGAAGCAGGAGGTGAATCAAAGCGAGCGCTGGATAGATGCTGGAGAAATGATGCCATTTTGTTTTTATCCAGAGTGCAATAATAGCTTTAAAAAATCAATTAAAATCCTATTATATTCATGCAATGAAAATTAATCCAGCATTTTGAGGCTTTCTTATAAATCTTTTTTGTTGTTGTTTATAAAACATTTTGTCCTTAATGATTGTGTAATGTTTCTTATTTCTTCTCACAGATGAAAATTATGAAGCACATGAAATGCCAAGGGTTATTCAGGTGTAGAAATGCACCTTCCAGATTCAAAAACAAGGTCCATTTAGCTGCCACTTTGGTTTTATTTGAGTAATGGAACCAGCAGACCTGACAAGGCTCTGAGTACAGGCTACTGGCTGCTTTAGGTCACATTAGTACAAGTTATAGACATCTAGTGGAAACACAGCCTGAAGGAGAGTTTCTCATTCGGATTCATAAACCACAAGCCAGAAGGTGCACCTACAGTCTCTGACGTGCCTGGAGGTTCACCGGACATTATTTCTTGTAGTTTTGCCAAAATTACAGCTAACTTAGCTTTATCACCAGCAAAACAGCGTCCAAGGTTATATCCATAATGCAAAAGCTACTGTAATCATTCCCTTCTGATCATGCAGATCTCCTTCAGCCTCCCCTAACAACTGCTCAGCTCTCTCAATTTCATTTTGCACACTTTGGGTCATATCTGATTTAGATGCTAATTCACTTAGTGGCTCCACTTCCCTCAGCTGCTTTGTTTATGCAGAGGCACTGCAGTTCAGCAGAGGCCCTGGAGATCACAAACACTGAGCGGACTGTTCTGGAACAGATAATGCAATGCTGAATTCAAACATGGGTCACTGACTTCCCAGAGAAACATCACATTACATCACCTATACAGACAAAAGTATTCACTCATCTGCCTTTAGATTGGCATGACCTTTAGTGACATTCAGTTCTTATTACACAGGGTTAGCCATGAGTCGGATCATTGTTTGCAGCTATAACAGCTTCACCTCTTCCGAGAAGGATTTTAACAAGGTTCAGGAGGGTACTCATGGGACAATTCTTCCAGAAGTGCACTTGTGAGAACATACTCTGGACGAGGAGCCCTGGTTTGTAGTATTTGCTCTAATTTATCCCAAAAGTGCCAGATCAGGTGCTTTGTCTTTATCAGTAATGCCCCCCTTCATTACCACGTTGGTTCACAAGAAAAAATGTTGATAAAGAAATGGTAATAGATGTGTATTAACTTCCGGATTGCAGCACAAGCTTTCCAGTTTCTTATTCACACCAAGCTTACTGTGCGTGGTTTCTTGTTCACGCCAGGTTTATTGTTTAATATTTGCACGTTTCGAGATGATCTGAGTGGTTTGTTGTTCAGGCCAGGTTCACCGTTTCTTTTTCCAACCTTTGGACAAGATTTTTAACTGCATGTGTGTGCTGTTAGGAAGTTAAATATTTGCCAATCCTCTCTCTCATCACATTCATTAAAACAGTGATAATGTAAACATATTGTTTTACATGTCTTGTACTCAGTCTGTTCATTTCTGTTAACAACTGTGAATTATTTAATTGTTATTCTACATGTCGAATATATTAATCTCAGGATATTTGCACGTTTAGATGACCTGTTTAAATATGAAGTTTTTGAGGTTAAATTTCTTATTCTCTCTTATGGGTGCACTCAAAAACTCTTTACATCATTATGCTAAGTATTATTGACTGTCAGAATCCAACATTTAAGAATATAATATTGAAGAATTTGTGTAGTTCCTGAACTTGCTTTAAAAAAATTAAGTAAAATTATTAGTTTGTTTTTGGTCCTAATCTATGTTTGTCATTTTGTTGGGTATTCCCCATCCGCGGTGTGTGTGCAATTTTCATTTCATTCAGCCGCTGCTGTTTGATTGGAAGCCACCTGCCGCACATTTATTCTAATCAGATGCTCCTTTTATTTCTCTCTCTCTTCCCTGTTGGACTATCCTAACCAAAATTCTCAGAGATATCATTCTTCCCGACCTGTTCGATCCTTTCGTTTCAGGCTGAGACTTGTCCTGTTTGGAGTGCTTGGAACTGTGTGTTTTTTTCCGCAGCTGTGAATTGTTCTCTCAGAAGGGGGTTGTCGGGAACTGGGAGGCACTCGATGGCCCCGCTGCCTCCTAGCTGCACGCTATCCTTGCACGGTTACCTCATATCAAGTACGGCCTTGATGACTGTTGCTGCTTCATATTTGCTGTGTCGGAAAATCATTGAGTTAATATTCAAGCCCCCAGGCCTTTGATTTATCTACATTTCGGTCCTCTGTGCTTACTTCCACAACAGTTTGGTGTATTTGAGGAAGGGGGGGGGGCTCTTTATGAATTTTGCTTTAATAAATAAAAAATAATGCAACACCATAATCCCATCCGCATCAAACTTCACAGTTGCCACAATGCCATCAGTTAACAAGTACCTACTAAAACCCAGGCCCATCCTTCAGATGCCCAGATGGAGAAGTGGGAATCATCGCTCCTGAAAACATGTCGGTGCTATGATACAGCCATGGCTGAAATTTAGAGATAAATAAAAATAATAATTCCAAACAGGATCAATTTAAACAAATCAGTAAAATATCAATAAAGCTAAAAAGTCAATAGACATAAAACAGTGCAGAACAATAAAACATAACAGAATCTCACACTGGGTTAAAAGCCAAGGAATGGAAGAGGGTCTTAAGATGTTTATTTTAATGGACAGTGAGGAGGCCTGTTTATTATCTAAATGCAAACCCTCTATTTTACCACTTTGTCTTTGAAGCTGGTCAGTTGATCTGTAGCACCTACACAGTAAAATCCTAAGAGTTAAATTAACTCTACTCGGAGTATATTTGGTCCCACTCTATATAGAGTTAAACCGACTCTGAGAAAGAGTAATTTAATAATCTATTTTCTTCATGTTTTTCCAAATCTGCATGGAAAATGCTAACTAATTATTAAATATTCAGACAGGGACCAAGTCCACTCCAGAAAGAGTAAAAATAGACAAAAATAGACTGTTTAGTTCAAATAGACTTATTTAAATAACTCTCCTTTAGAGTGGGACCAAATACACTTTGAGTAGAGTTAATTTAACTCTTAGGATTTTACTGTGTAGTGGAGGAATGAAGGGAGAGAAGTTCTGCGTGGTAACGCTGAGTGAGACCATTTAAAGGTTTAAAAACAAATAAAAGAATCTTAAAATGTACTCTAAAATGAACAGGCAGCCAGTAGAGTGATGCCATGAAGTTCTCCATGTCTGTAAGGTCATTTTGCCATAAGAGCTTCATAAAAGGCCGGGACACGGAAAGAGAGAAGCTAAAATCTGCATAGAACAGAGCAAGCAACAAAGATGACAGAATGGCATTGTTTTCACTGAAGTCAAATATTAAAGGAAATGGGGTGGAGGTCTGAAATGGGAATGCACACATGCGGATTCATATCCAATGATGTACAATGATGATTTAATGAGTCTCCGATGACTTGTGTTCGGAAATTGTGTCACGAAATGACTCAAGCACAATATTAACAGTCATATTCCCATTCAAGCTCCACTACACACTAGTTTAGCATGCATCAGCCCAGTAATCCCAGAGCCGCAGCACATGTCAACCTGACAAGGAGCAAACACACTCTAAACACATTGACTGATTTCCTGAAGTGAGGAATCATCAGGACATGTTCTCCAGGGCACTTCGGCAAGACAAACGCTGACTCTCCAGCAATCCCACTGCATAGATAAAAATAACCTATTGCTGGTGAACAAGTGGAATGAGAGGGAGAGATAAAGGGATGGAGGCGGAGGCCAACAATGCATGTGAAAGACACTGGGTGAAGACTTTTCTGAGATCTTTTTTCTCTTTGTTCCAGATCAAGGGATATAAAATAAAGAATGTACACTTAAAATATTCCCTATTTAGTAGTTTTTATTTAGGGTTAATTTAGCTAAAAAAAAACCTAATATCTAATTTCTAACTAATGTCTAATATCCACTGCTTCACTCTCCAATATCTCTGGCTCAATCCAGGCAGCACGGCGCAAACACTTCAGATCAGATCAGTCAATGAAAGCAGATGCTTCACGCAATCGTTCTTTCTGATTGGTCTTGGCGTAAAGAAGTCATTTCTTTAGTGGCTCGTTAATCTACAGTTCTAGTGTATATATTATTTCTTCTGGAGTTGAATTATCCGGAGCTAATGAGAAAACGTTCTCAGGAAGGTGAAGGTGCATTTGCATCTGATTCGGGGTCAGATTTTGGCTCATAGAGGTAACTTTTCCTCCAAATGCCATTACGTCGATCAATTTTGCTTTAATAAAAAGTTGACAGCTCAGTATTGAATTTGCTCATATTTCATCACTCAAATCTCCCGCACATCGGCGCTGACGGTGTATGCACCTAACTTTGCATACATGTTATGAATATGCAAATCAGCAACCATTAGTAACTGGGGAGTAGTTACAAAAGTTTTCCGAATGTAAATCCATTTCTGAACTAAGCCTGGGCTAGAAAATGAAGAGATTGAATGTGATTTTAATTAAAAATGCAGACTTCTGGAGTAAAGGAATCACATTTCCCGTACAATTAGACCATGTTAATTAAACATATTATTTAAAATAAAACAATGTCATGACCCCTTTACAAATTCTTCACATCACGTAGACACACTATGTCAGCTTTTTTAGCTTTGATTTTACAGATTACACAACTTGTAAATTCTTAATCTAATACATGGTTACCTGCTGTATATGGTGTTAATACATTGAAATGATCAAACTGTTTTAGCTACTATGTAATCGATTTCTTCAATAAAATGTTAAACTAAGAAATGAAGTATTACATAACAAGAATAAAATGGTTATTAACAAATTACTTTGTACAGTTTCCGTTAAAGCTAATGGTAGAGGTAAACAAATACTTTCTTATATAATGATGTGCAATGTTTTTAGAGTTGAGTTTTATTCAATAATAACCCCCTCACAGTATACACAATTATAATAATGAATAATTTAAAGTTTAATTTATAATAAGAATTGACTTGAGGTAATGAGTTTACACAAAAGTTTTGAGTATTATGAACTTGTTGTGGTTTTACAGTGTGACTTTTCAACCTCAAGAGAAACCTGGTAGATGCTGATGCTCTGGATTCTGACTAAGAATCGCTGTTTAGAATGAATTTAATAAGATCCCAAAGTTCCAGAGAAATCCCGAAGCCTTCAATTACAGTGCTTTAAATTTTTTATCAAATGGTACTGTGGCAAAACATGGAATGATGCGAGTGAGATTATTTTCATCTGTTGCTGCTGAGTTGTTAACTTTTAGTAGTATCCTCACAGGTCTAAAAATGCGGGTTACATAAAAAAGCCTTGTGCCAAGTTTGAAACTCGGCCTGTGAACATGTTATCCTCTCAAAATGACAAGGCACAAGTTCTCAGTGTTCCTCTACGCTCCCTAAATACCACTTTAATACTCCGAGTTGAATTATCTCATGAATAACTGAAGCATTTAAGCTATGTAATCCCTCATGATTCATATTTAATACAACTCTTAACTCAAAACAACTTCAAGTTAATGTTTCATGAGAAATCAAAACAAAGGACCTAAAGTATGAAGCATGCTGTTTCTTGTAAATCATGAGAAGGTGCAAACAATGAGAAGGCTCCCACTGCTATGAATAATGGTCTGGAATGCACTAAAGACAGATTGTACAAGAAATATGCTATTATTGAGCATATAGTATAATCTATGCATTGACTTTCTATCACATAATTTGTCATTTTAGACCATTCGTTTTTAAAATTATTATTCAGCACTGCATGAGCACAAACACGGCGCCTCTGTTAGTGCCACATCACATTTGCAGCATCTCAGGCTTGTTTTTTTTTTTGTCTCTTTGAGCACAGATCTCACAGCGCTTCCTTTTCTGCCCATGCCCTTGTTGCAGGAGAGCAGCCAGGGCACTGGCTGGGGCTGAGGCTTGCACACAGACTGGTAGAGGCTGGTGTGCAGGGAATGTGCTGGCGCCGCTGAATAAGTCCCAAAATCACAAAAGCTTTCCCCAGCTCTGCCCTAGCGTCACCTTTATGATATTTCCACCCTCGCTCTACTTCCTCTGTCCTGGCGGGATGAAGACCAGATGTATCTCCTCAGGTGCCTGTTCTTCAGGTGCATCTCCCTCTCCATCTGTTGACTCATCCTCAAAGTCTGGATCAAAATCTGTGTTGTTTTCCTCTTTCGAGACAACCTCCTCTAACTCTGGTTTAATTTCAGTGCCCTCTTCATGTCCAAAAACATCGGCCATAACATCAAGATATATACATATAAGGTTTGTGTGAAGATGATATGATGCATTGTTTCATCAGGAAGTTGGTTCATGTGGGCACATAAGCATGGGATGCGTGCCCACAAAAGACATTGTTCAGTTTGAAATGAGTGAGTTAGGGAGGGAGTGAGTGAGGGAGGGAGTGAGTTGGGGTGGTGTGTATGGGCATGTTTTCTGTCTTAAGGATGAATGTGGTCTGGATACCCATTCATTTCCCATGGCGGTCTCTTTTGGGAACACCACAGGTGTTACAAGGTTGGTTGTCACTCAAAATTCAATGAAGGAGGTGATAATTATTTCTACAGGTTCAAGTACATAGTGTGGAGGATACCATAAGACCTTGAGGCAATCAGATGTAAAACACATTATTATTAATCAGATGTAGAACTGCTTTGAAAAATACCTGTGGTTCTGTGTACAGTTCCTGTTTTTGTTTTGAGAATTTTTACATTTTAAATGGTTGAAATTTTTTATTACATTTTTTTCTATTTTTTAATTCTGATCGTTTTCCAACTTTCATTGTTTCTGTCTTTCAGTTAATAATTTTCTCCAATTCCATTTGGACCCAGGATTGCCACAAACTAGCCGGTATGATGCAGGATCTTTTACATGCCTCGTGTATCTGCTTTTTGCCTTCATATATCTCCTCTCTTTGGCATCAGTAATCTCTGCTCAAAACAAAACATTCTGTTCTCCTGGATCTGATGTTTCATTCTTCCTTTTGACTTCCTCAATCTTTTCACATTTCTCTTTTGGAGTTCAGTCACTCAAACCATGATCGCATCAAGTTATAGTTCCTGAGAAAGCAAACTATAACCGGTGAAGCAAGAGTTCTCACACAGAACTCCAGATTCTAATTAGGTTTAATCCATATTATTTACAACTGGGCACAAAGAGACATACATAATTACCCAGCCCTCATTGCTGTCCCCAGGCAGTTTGTTCCTGAGACTCCAATTAGCGTGGAGGAAGTCTCGACCCCTGCTAAGCCTGGTTTCATCCAGGGGTTTTTAACATTTAACACAATTTTATCAGCACAGAGTATTAATAGATTGCCACTGTTGCTCAATATTGGAGCTGAAGTCCATAATGGCAATCTTTAGGTAGCAGGTTGTGCCACTTGTTTGGCTTCTGGAACTGCTAAAATGACATTGCTTTGTTAAACAGCTTCATGAAATATGAAGTGGTCTGACTTTATTGATTTTTGTTCATGAATAATGTGATTAAATCATTAGGTGCAAACTGTTTTCATCAATGTACAATAGGCTGGTGTAAAAAAAATCTGTGACATTGAAAAACAAATGGATTTGACCATTTTCTTTCAAAACATCAGCAGTTCTAAACTGCCACCCAGTTTTGGAATTAACTCCAAGCTAGGTTTTTCCAAGCATCTTGAAGAACTAACCACAGATCTTCTGAGGATGCAGCTTTCTCACCACCAGACTGTCTCTTCATGTAATCCCAGATACACTCAATGATTTTGAGACTTTACACTAAAGATAGTTTTTTTTACTGACTGGGGTAAGTGCCCGTGCCAAAAGTTCTCTGTACATCAGTGTAACCACCTCCAGATCAAAACCAAGCAGATGGTGGTGGACTTTCGAAGACAACACTCTGCTCCCCCCTCACCGGTGAACCTCCAGGGGGATGGACATTGGGAAGGTTAAATGTTACAAGTACTTGGGTTTTCACCTCTTCAACAAACTGGACAAGACTTCTAAAAGGGGCACTTCTAAAGACCTTCTATTACTCTATGGTGGCATCAGCCATCATGTATGGAATTTCACTGAGAGGGAGAGAAAGAAGCTGGAGAAAATCTTCAGGACGTCCAGCTCTATTCTCTGGACACAGTGTGAGACAGGGTGACAGGAGGGTCCTAGCAAAACTACTGAAAAATGAGACCCATTCCCTGCAGGACACCCTGAAAGCACTGCAGAGTGTGACGGAGAGATTCAGAAAGCCTTTCCTTCCTGCTGGCTGTGTAACTTCACAATGAACAATGCCCTCCACTCCAATGCACTCTGCATTCGCCGTATAAGACGCACCAATTTTTCCCCCTCAGTTTTGGGGAAGAAAACGTGCCTCTTATATGGTGAAAAATACAGTACAGTTTATATATATATATTGGAATTTTTGCATAAATCTTTAGTTTATTGCATTATATAGTTTGTATATTCATTATTTTTTCTGTATATTTATTAGGGAAGTAAAAATCGTCACGATAAGTATCGTTAACTACTGGGATACTTCATCTAGAGGCTACTGGGAGATATCCTCTACAAGCTGAAGTGTAGATTCTAGTCACTTTTGCAACTTCTTTAACTTATCTTCTTGTTTTATGTGATATTTATTTGAAGACAATTATCATTCACTCGCATTTTAAAGAGAAAGATTATAAAATTAGCTTATTCCATTGCTTAGAGTAAAAAAGATGACCTGATGACAACTTAACCACTGCTCCCTAGTGGATGGGTGGCATCATATGCTCTCATACATATCAAACTAGACCCTAGCCTAACTTTACGGTCTCAAAACTTTTTTAATTCATTTTTTTCCAATGACGGTTCATTATAAACATTGTTTTAATAGTTAGTTAAAAATAGTGACACACAATACTGTGATGCTTATGGTATCGTAGACTTAATATCAAGGTATGTATCGTTACAACCCAAAAATTTTTTCATATTGTTTACTTATAGTAGTTTCTTCTTTTTCCTACATATTGTGTATACATAGTATATACATACTGTTTTTTTTTTCTGGAATTTATACCCATTTCCTCGACTGTCAAACCATTTCCCCACTGTGGGATAAATACAGTTTCTTTATTCATATTCCAATAATTATTCTTGTCATGCAGTTGAATACATTTGGAGCTAATCATATGCATTCTTGGTGCTACAGAGTCCACCATTAATCTTGACCAAACCATAAATATGCTTTGATGACCAAATGCGATGCAATTTTCATGTGAATTATCCAAAACTTCATTGAAAAATATCAAACTCTTGTCCAGTGAGTTGGTAGTAATTAAACTAAATCCTAACAATAAAACTGAAACAAAAAAGATAAAAAGAGAAATCTAAAGAAAGCTAGTTCTAGACCACAAAGGAGGAAATTATCACTTAAATCAATGTTACAGCTGCAGTAAATAGACTCAAGCTATGTGTTGCGGTTATTGGCCAGGAAAAGGCAAAAAAAGAGTCTTAAACGGGTCATGTTGAGCTTTTCAGTGGCTTTTATAGTGATCTATAAGAGTAGATTTAATTAAAAAAAAAGTCACACAAGACAAATGGTTACGTTTAAAAAGCTGGACGTTTTATTTGTGCTGGAGGAGATGATGAGTGAGCGGGAATGAGGACAACTTGGGTCCAGGTGGCAGGAGTCAGACATCACTGTTCCATTTTATTGGAAACTGTATTCATTTAGACATACTACAATGTATTTTTATCTTTGTACCACAACCCAAACTACTATTTGGTCTAATGGGTTATTCCGAGAAATCCACAGGGACCAGTTGATCAAGACCATAACTGCCTCATCTATTCAGATGGTTGAGCACAAGCTGCTTGTCAGCAAAACACTGGAGTGCAGCTTCATTTATGCAGTCTATACTATTCTAATAGAAAGCCAGATGTGTAAAGGAGAAGGGGACGCAAGCAAGCATGTAGAAACAGAGAAGCAGGCGATTGAAACTGCTTTTCACAGAGACGCAGGTTCTGAGAAGGTTCAGAATTGTTTCACCAGAATAGGTTCTTTGCCTCCAAGCTACTCGAAGTTTCTTTTTTAATTCCCTGCTTCCTCCTTCCTGCTTAGTCACATTTATAGCCCACATTAACATTTTATAAGGGTAAGGGTGAGAAAAACTGCATATATAACTTTTTAATAATGTGCAATCTGATCACAAGAAGGAAAGCCAAATGAATAAAATAAGATCGTCCCATGTTTACACAAGCAGTGCACAGCAGCAGAAAGACAATTCTATTCTACAATTTTATTCATATCCAGTGAAGAGGTCATTTTGATATTGTGTCTTACAATCTTAATATAGTGTAGATATGTTCAACAATAGAACACAAATAATGGGATTTTTTTTTCATAAAGTTATCAAAATGTTCTTTCGTCAATGTCCTAACTGCGTATCACTGTAATTTGCATGCTACCAGTGGTGTAAAGAGTACTGAAATATCATTCTCAAGAAAAAGTACCATTACTTGACAAAAAAGTAAAGAAAGTAGAGAAAAATAATCTATTCTAAATATGACTGAAAGTGCGAGTAAAAAGAAGCTCTTCTGAACCTACTTCAGAATTTCACCTTATATCCTACAAATAAAAAATGTAGCTCACACAGAGACATTTTCTTAAGCAACAAAGAAATAGAGGAGAGGTAAAGAGAGAGAGAGAGAGAGAGAGAAGGAAGACAGAGAGTGTGTAAGTGAGTGGGAACATGAAAGAAAAGAGACAGATACATAGTGTGAAGAGAGAGCGAGCTGGAGTAAAAAGAGAGGAGAGAAAAAAGAAAGGAGAGAGAAAGAGAGTGAAAAAGAGGAGTGATGAATAGATTGAAAAGAAAGAGACAGAGAGAGAAAGAACAAAAGAAATAAATACAGGAGAATGTGATAGAAAGAGTCAAGTACAGAAAGAAAGAGAGAAAAAGAGAAAAATGACAGCAAAGAGAAAATAAGAGAGCAAGATATAGTGAAAGAGAAGGAGAAAAAAGAGACGAGCAAGAGCAAAATAAAGAGAATGGTTTGGAGAAAGAGTGATACAGCAGAAATACAGTAGAAAGAGAATAACTGCTACATAATTATACATTCATCTAAAAATGTTAAAAAATGCCTTTAAAAAACTGAATAAAGTAGTTATTCTCAAACTCGCTGCCCGATAATTTCACACAGATTTTGTTTGGAAAACAAAACAGTTAATCAGTAATTTCAGTAGAATTGATTATTTTTTGCTATGTTTATTTAAAACTGCAGTGTAATGTTGCTTAATTCCTTTATAAAACAATGCAAGAGACTTATTCCATCTAGCCCACTGTTTTGTTCTGTAGTTCAACTGGGAGCTCAATATGAAGAGTTTCAAGATGAGGTAAAAGCACCTCATACATTGAGAATTTGTGTTAAAAATGTTACTGTTTTTATATTTTTCAAAACATTTAACTTTATTTATTAAATGAATCAGTTAAGTTAATCAAAGATTATTCTACATGATTTCTCTGGTCCGGAACCCAGAAGCTCAAATCGTGTACCATGCGGCACAGAGCTCAATTGAGTTTGACACCCCAGCCATAGACTAAAAAACTCGTACATTGTTGCAATCATATCTTTTTTCCACATTTTTGTCAAAACCCTCCTGGGATTCCATCAGTTGGATGAGGTTCCCCCACACACCCCTAAACTTACGCTAAAGTTTAAAACACTTAATTTTTTTTTTAAAAGTTGCCTTCAGCGAAACATTTTAGGTATGTGTATCTTACACACTTAATATTAGGTCTTTCTGCTGAAAAAAAAAGAAAAGTAAGGAAACACAGTGCAGTCACATAGCGATACCTGTCCTTCTGCATATTCCCCGGTAACCCGGACCCATTTAATGGTAGCACCATTAACTGATACGATCTCCGTGCATCAGCAAAATGCTTGATTGAAATTTCATTGACATCAAGTGCAATAATATAAATTACACCGCCCCAAACATGTCCTTTTTAAAGCATGGAGTGAAGAGAAAGGTTGGTGATGAGACAGTTTGAGGAAAAGTGGGAAATGCAGTATTTCTTTGTTGAGTACAGGGCACCCAGACGTGTCCAATTCGCAAAAAATATAAAGAGATTTGAAAACACATCTTGGTAGAATGCCCAATTCAGAACTACCTGAGAAGGTACCTGACTGGACAAGATCTGGAAGAAATCCATGCTAACCCAAAATAGTTTTTTTACTAAGGTCAGACTTGATGGTAACTCTAACGTAAATTGGAAATTTTAAAGTTTTAAAACACATTTTAATGATGATCTTATAAGCTTTTAAATTGAAACGATAGTAAAATAGTAGATGGATATTATATAGAGATCAGATAAAAACGAAAGAAAGAAAGAAAGAAAGAAAGAAAGAAAGAAAGAAAGAAAGAAAGAAAGAAAGAAAGAAAGAAAGAAAGAAAGAAAGAAAGAAAGAAAGAAAGAAAGAAAGAAAGAAAGAAAGAAAGAAAGAAAGAAAGAAAGAAAGAAAGAAAGAAAGAAAGAAAGAAAACAATGGAATTTTTATAAAATGCTTTTATCGTGGAAAACATGATGGGGCCCATCCTCAACCAGATTCTGCCTCTAGTGGCCCCTGGGTTAAATTATGTTTGATACCACAGACAGATACAGATCTAGAAATCAAGTAAAAGTAAAGCAAGTAAAGAAAAAATACTCAATTACTGTAATTTCAGTATTTGTAATTAGTTACTTTACTTCCCTGCTGGTGGTAGGGTAAAGACATATTAGAATATGGGCAAACCATGTGCATTCACTATTTATCCCAACACAAACTGGAAGAGAAAATTAGCAGTGCACAAAAAAAAAAAAACAACAGACAGAGGTGGACACAGGAGATATAGAGACTTGGAGTTAATGAGACATGTTCACCTGGAGACAAGGAGCAAACGAGGAGCATGGGAGATGAATAGACCAGGAGAGCAAAGATTCAGGTTTGGGAAGGGGGAAGAGGCATGTCTTGAGTACACTGTTTTATTGAATGAAGTTGACATTGCAATGTATGACAGGTGATTATCTCCCAGACGCCAACCGGAACAGGGTCAGCCAATGATAATCCTCCACATCAGTGAAGGTGAGGTTTAAGGGAAGTGTGACCTTTGAGTAGTAAGCAAAGGAACCAGTAGACAGGTTGGTTACAGGGAGGAATACGCAATGGATTGCAATGGAGGTTACCATATTTTGCAGGTGACTGGTGATTAGGCGTTTCAGGAGCAAAGTAATCACCGACATTGGATCAGAGATGTCAGAGTTGGAAAGAATATCCATGATTTATGCGAATATTTTCTCAAGCAAGGCTAATAAGCAAATTACGTACTTGACTAGCTGCCAGGATTGATCTATGCTCAAAATCCCTTTACCAGAACAATTATGTCGTTTCCCTCATTAACACACTCTCAGTTCACCAGTGCACAACCGCAACACACTCAGCGCTCAGTAGCTACACCTGATGCCACTACTCCCTTCACCGTCCTCGCTGCATTCGTCTCTTTCCAGTTCGTTGTCTGGTCTACAGCTGATGCTACACAGACTGTGAATTACTTCCTGGAAGTACACTCATCAGTGATCTCTCACCCGACTCAAGTGCTCCATGATGTCCATACTTACCTTCATGACTCTCTCCATTCCTCTTCTCCAGTGAAGTTCTCCTTTAGTACACTTACCAGCACTTGGATGCATCCAGTTGTGGATAAACTCCTCACAAAGTCTCTGCTCCTGATATAACTTCCTGTTTGGTTAACTGAGAAAAGTGAATGCTAGTACAGCATGACAGAGGACAAGCCCATTTCAATACCACGCAGACAATAGCCTAGGACATCAATCAGACTTCAAGAAATGTGGCAAGCAGATTTTACAATATAACCATCATGTTACTTCAAGCCATAGAACAATCCTTAGAGCTGCATTGTATGAGGCCATAAGATATTTTATTCAGGCTAACCTTCCAATGGATCAAAAGAGTCTTCCAATTTACTACTTATAGAAGTATATGAATTAGATTCTAGTCTCTGATGATTCATTGTTGAGTCAGACTGCCTTATTTGGCCATAAAACATTGAGATTAAGTCTAATTCAAATTATAATAAACCCTAGAAGTCATTTTACAGGGCCCAACTTAGTGCCATCTAGTGGTGAAAAAAGGTATAATCATTGGAAGTACAAGACCTGTCATATGGCTTGTGATTTTCAAAGTTCTGGCACAAAAGAGCACAGTGGCACAAAAGGCACTTGGAAAGGTTTAGTGTAATTCAGTTTGGAGAGGCACAGAAGTTCTTTTAAAAATTTGTTTTATTGTAATACAGGACATTTAGTGGAAATTTAGAAGGGGCAAAATCCACCAGTTTTCCGGCCAAAACAGGAGACATGTTGGTCAATTAGTACCTGTAATGGTCTATTAGGTTTAAAATCTTCAGTTCTCCTTTAACAGTTAGCCTTTATCAGTTAGCCACTCAGCAGTGTTATGTAACAGAAAAATCTCATTCATCTTCTTACCAGCTTATTCCTTTTCCAATTCTAATCCTATTTTTTGTTGATCTTTGGAAAGGAACCGGAAATTGATTTGATTTGATTTATTGATTTATAAAGCACCTTCCACCACCAGTCAAGAAGGCCCAAGGTGCTGTACACAAGGAGAACAAAAACAGAGCACTGTGTAATAGTAAGGCATAAGAAGAATAAAAGACATAAAACCAAGCAAAACAATTTTAAAACAAGGATAAACACCATTAAAACAAATTTAAAACAGAGATAAAAAAGCAACATAAAATAGAATAAAAAGCTAGGCTGATGCTAAAAGACTGTAGTGGAGGAACAATTCTTTTTTAAAAAACTCCAACAGCGTGATCTCCCTAATAGCTGGTGGCAGCTGATTCCATAGTTTGGGAGCCAACACAGCAAAAGCACGGTCCCCCCTGCACTTACGTTTGGTTCTGGGCACCAGTAGCATACACTGATCTGTGGAGCGCAAGGACTTAGTGGGGGAGTATTTTAAAACCAAACTGGAGAGGTAAGGAGGAGCCGTCCCTGCCAGTGACTTAAAAGTAAAAACAAGAATTTTGATAAAAATCAAATATTGCACTGGGAGCCAGTTCAAAGAAGCCAAGATCGGAGTTATGTGATCAAACTTTTTTTTTTTTTTTTTAAATCTAGCTGCTGCATTTTGGACCAGCTGCAGCCTGTCTACTGAAGCTTTAGGTAGGCCAGCATATAGGGAGCTGCAATAATACAGTCTGGACAGCACAAAAGCATGAGTCAGAATCTCAAGGTTCTTTTTTGAAATAAAAGACTTGATCCTAGCTAGTCGCCGCATCAGAAAAAAGCAGGACCTGGTCACTGCATTTATTTGTACATCAAGTTTTAAAGCAGCATCAATTTTAACACCCAAGCTTGTGACCACAGACTGCTCAAAAGGGGCAAGAGAGAGGAGATCGATGTTATGATCCTTTCTATCACTAGAAGAAAACATAATCACCTCAGTTTTGTTTTCATTTAGGCCAAGAAAGTTTTCCGACATCCACAGCTTGACTTCAGCAAGGCAGTCGATTAATGCTTTAATGGTGCGGTCTGGTCCCTTACATATAGGGACATAGATCTGGCAATCATCAGCGTAGAGGTGGAAATCCACCTTATGCTTCCGAAACAACACTCCCAATGGCAGCAAATAAATAGAAAAAAGCAAAGGGCCCAGGACTGACCCCTGGGGGACGCCCCACTTAAGGGGATAACACTTGGATGAGTGAGAGCCCATTTTTACACAAAAGGACCGGTCTGTAAGATATGACCGCATCCACTGTAGAGCTTCCCCCGAAAGCCCCGCCCATTGCTCCAGACGACCAATCAGGATCTCGTGATCAACTGTGTCGAAGGCCGCCGAAAGATCTAATAATAAAAGAACAACCAGATTCCCTGCATCTGTTGCTATTAAAACATCGTTAAAAATTAAAAAAGTGCAGTTTCAGTGCTATGCCCTGACCTGAAGCCTGACTGTAAAGGTTCCAAGACCTCATGTGCATTTAAAAAAGTGATCATTTGTTTATATACAATGTTCTCCAGGACTTTAGCACAAAAAGGTAGGTGGGAAAACGGCCTGTAGTTGGAGAACAATGCAATGTCGAGCCCTTGTTTTTTAAGTAGAGGTCTCACTTCTGCTTTTTTAAAACTTTTTGGGACATGTGTGGACTCAAGGCTAGTGTTTAAAATGGTTAAAACTGCAGGTCCCAACACTGAAAAGATTTTTTTAAAGAACCAAGCTGGCAGAACATCATGAGAGGACCCAGCTGGTTTAAGTCTTGATACCACTCTTTCTAATTCAATCAGGGACACCAGTGAGAATGATTCAAGCTTGGCTACTGGTGTCGATGGAGTTGGTGGAGAGTAAGTGGAACATTGTGCAAGAGAGGAC
>SRMA01025442.1:0-19491 GCA_007224835.1 Danionella cerebrum | reverse complement strand
AAAAATATATCGATATATGTTTTAATATCGATATATCGCCCAGCCCTAGGGGCAATCTCATCCAAGATTTTAGAGCACAGCAGATCAAACTGAGAGAGGAAAGTATCTGTGGTGATCGGGGATGAGAATAGTCGGCCACTCCAGCGAAAATAAATTAGAGAATTCAGCAGCTTTTCCTTCGTTCAAGCCCCGCACCCATCTGACAGGAGCAGGCTTAGGGACAGTCATCAATGGCAGAACAAAGTCAAATAACACTGCTGAATGATCCGAGAAAGCAGTCTCCACCGTCTCAACAGAGGTGAGAGGAAACCCAAAAGAGAGAGCCAAGTCCAGTGTATGTCCATGAACATGTGTTGGGTCAGAAACCCACTGCACAAGATTAAAAGAATCTAAAACATTAAAAAAGTCCTTGACAAGTGGTTTGTCAGGACAACATACATGCAAATTAAAATCACCCAGGATTAACACATGCTCATATTTAGGCATAAAAGTGTACAGCAGTTCAGAAAAATCTGTTAAAAATTTTGCGTTAAACTTAGGAGGACGATATATTAAAATTCCTAAGAAAGAGCCTGAATCAAAAAGACAAAACTCAAAAGAGTTAAAAAGTAAAGGTGGCGTAAGGTGTCTAAGATTAAAATAGGACTTAAAAACACACAAAAGACCTCCTCCTCTGCCCACAGAGCGCGGCACATTAAAACACAGACAGTTTTCTGGCAAAAGTTCCAGCAGAACACCTGTCTGAGCAGGAGGGATCCAGCTCTCAACAATGCCCAGAAAATCCAACTTCTGTGCGTCAAAGAAGTCTTTTAACATAAAAGTTTTGTTCATAACAGATCGAGCATTGATTAAGCCAAACCTCCTAGGTGTCGACGGCGGGTCCGCTGTCTCTGGTGATGACTCAGCAGCGGGGCGCGTCACCCTCAGAACTTCCAACAGATTCGAAGAATCGCTTTTCCTCCAGCAAACTCGAAAACGTGCCGCTTTGACAGGGGAGTCGGCCTCCAAGTTTCCTCCGACCACAGGAATCAGGCACGGCTTCGGACGCGAAAGTAATCTCCACGGGGCAAACAAGCCGCATCCAGGGGTACAAGTGCGGGACACGTCAGCCCAAGAGCTGGGACAGCAAGCACGAAGGCGAACGATTCTCCCGCTTCGCTTCCCCCGGCGCCGTCGACGCCTGACGCTGCGGCGAAAAACAGCTGTCCGACGCAGAAACGCTGGTACTCCCATCCAGACCGGCTCAAACTCCAAACAAACAGCCGGGGAGGCCGGATTAAGAGAAAAATTTAGACCCAGGAGTGTGCTTCGGTCATAAGTGAGGATTGCACCTGTATTTTGCACCAGCCATATTAAAAATACTAACACAATAAAGAGTTGTGCGACAGATAGACGGCATGCCATGACCATCGGCGCCATCTTCCCAAGTTATCTCGAACATAAATAGATCACAAACATCCCTTCCCTTTGTTTCTCTCTCCTAGACAGGGGCTTGTGCGCATAAATCACGTATAAATGTATAAGTTAAATAAATCCACATTTTCTGTTGAATCAACCCTGGGTGATGGTGATCAAGAGTGGGTGAACTTAAATCAAGAGTGCACGACCTGGCCAAATAGAAAGCCCAATAAAAAGAGCAGAAAAGTTGTAGAAACCATGACACAATTTGTGTTTGCTGTAGATATTAGTGTAGTGTGTTTAGGGCAGTAGAAAAGTTTTTAACTGTTGGAACAAAATCGAGTCTAGAGGACACACATGTATGCATGGGGTGAACCTGAATCATATACAAAAAATGTAATAAAATGGAAACATTTTGTAATTAGTTCATTCTTGCAGTCTGTGTTGGACTGGTGACCTGTCCAGGGTGTACCCCTGCCTGTTAGCTGGGGACCCCCATGACCTCTAAAGGGATTAAGTGGGCTAGAAGATGGATGAATGAATGAATAAATGAATGAGTGAATGTTTTAGGATAATTAGTAGTATTTAGTTTCTAATTCTAAATACAAATGCCAAATAAAACCCCATTTACAAAACTTAATCTGGATCTCTGCATTGATTGGTTACAAACACTGAAAAGAACAGTTTATAAGACGAAGAATCTCTCTCTCACTTTCACCCTCCCTCTCTCACTATAACAAAAGAACAAAGGTGTTGCTGCTCAGTTGGCTGTGAGCAATTCCACCATCTGACCAGCTAGAGTCAGGAATTGATTTGTGTTGCATTATTCAGCAACAAATTGTTCTCAGTCAGATCTACTGATCATTGTTCTTTCTCTACCTTTGGTTCTTTTTGCCCACCTACATCCCTCTGTCTGTGGGTTTCATTTGGTGCGATAGAGAGAGAAAGTGAGAGAAATATACACTCTCAAAAATCCCCTAGATGCTTTACAGAGAACACAGCTAGCAATTTCTCTGGAAATGTGTGAGAAAAAAACTGTAGCATTCATTCAGAGGGCGGTGCACAGGATCAACTATCTCCTTCACCTGACAGGTTTCTAAAAGGAACACACTGTGCCAGCCTTGATAGTTTTTTTGATTGTCAGACTAAAAGGAACATACAGCAATCCCAAGCCGTATTTAAGTAATAAAAATGTATTAAAACACATTGTTGAGTTGAGAGCACTTTAAGACAGAATACACTTGAGGATTACTCAAAAAATAATGCATAATGTAGATTGTCTACTGAAGACGTCACACCTTCAAACCAAAATCTGTGCCTCCTTATTTAAAATTGATGGTTGATCATGATCCAATGACTGTTGCACAAATGCTACGCCATTACTTCATGTGTCAAAGAAGTGGGGGACACTTTCATTGATCTTATCTGTACATTTTGAATTATTTTGTTTAGCTAGTAGTTAATTTTTGTTTATCAAGTATAAAAAGCCCCTTGTGGGTTAAAAAGTTTCTGATTTTAATCCACACAAGTGGTTTAACTGCTGTGTTGAAGTTGATGTGACCATCTCTTCACCCGCTCTTCCAATGCATTTTTACATAACAATTATAAATAAAAAATTTTTTATCACAAACTGTTGGGCTATCAGTTGTCCTTAGATATTAAAAGTCACCAGAGGAGGAAGGGGCGTTCTCACATCTCGCACCAAAGCTCTGGAACAAACTCCCTCATAATTTTCGGAGTTCAGATCCGCTCTCCCAGTTTTTGGCTTTTCAGCCCGGTGCTCTTCAGCTGCATTATTGACTTTATATAACATGAATGAAGTGTCACCAATTGGTTTCTGGTAAAGTGAAATGAGGCTCAAAGTGGGCATCGCCAGCCATCGCCTCACTTCCCGGTGCGTCACTTCCAGGACCTTGAAGGTCGGGTCAGGGGGTGGCCTATTGGCGATCGCCCCTGTTGCCCCATACACCACCTTCAAGGATACAACATATGATATGAACATATTTACGTTAGTGTCTAATTTTGCCAGTTTGTGCCAGTTTGATCTGTGAGAAGGAGGCATCCAAAAACAGCAATACGAGTAACATGTTAACACCTGTCTAAAACCATCTCCTGCCGCTTTATGTGCAGCATTAAGTCTCTCATCTTTGTTCATTCAGAATATTTAGCATTGCAAAGAAATATAAATTGGGGCCCAATATAGTTGATGATGTGGACGTTTGAGTATAAATCACTTTTATTCATTATTAGGGCACGATCACCAAATACAAGTAGAACCTTATTATTATTGTTCAAAACATTGTTGTAATGAGGCTTTTGGTGTATTTTCAAGGACGTAAAAATGCCTGAAAAGTCACCAAATTTCTAACGCAGATCAGAACTAGTGTAAATGCACATCAGTGGTTCAAAAATGGATGTGGCAAAATAGCTCTATAGTGCCACCTCACACGTTTAAACTTATGTTGTGCTCTCAGTTTGTCGTACAAGAGCAAAATGTGTAGGGGACCAAGACCTAAATATGAGTTATATGGATTGCACTTCCAAAAACAACTGGAAGTCAACTATGTTGCAAAAACCTTGCTTATGACGTATTTTAACGAACTTACAGATTGGTGTCTGTTAACCTCCAGACTCCATCATTATCTTGAGCCATATGGAGTTTTAAATTGCTAAAGTTTTTTTGGCTTTGTTAAACTACTTGCGCACGGCGGCCATAGAAATTCGACATTTTACCATAAACAGGAAGTTGTAATAACTCAGCCGTACAATGTCTGATCCATCCCAAATTTACAGGTTAACTGTCCATGCCTGAACACATCTAATACCGTACTCTCTCGGTTACAGCGCCACCAGGTGGCCACGGTAAATACAACATTTAATATTGATAATGTACTTCAGTTTTACCACTTTTAATATATGTGAAAAGAATATTGGCCACCTATTCAAAGCGCCTACTGATGCTCAAAACTTTTTATGATGTGGTTTTAATTATCTGTTATATTAAGTCATTTTAACATCTCCTAAATAAGGATTGGCTGTAGTGTAACAACACAAAACGGTGATGACTCTTGAGGTGCTCGAGCCCTTTCATTGCTGTTTGCAACTTAAATTTTATTGTTTTCATCAAAAATTACTTTATATTGGCATTTTTTGAGAAAAGATTTGAAATCAAAGGAATATTTGATCTTTCTTAGAGAATAAAGCGACTTTTTTTGGTAACATTTATGGAACCAAATTTTTGAAACACGATTTCCTCCAAAGCAAGATTTGTATATAAAATAACCATAAACAGGTTGAAAAAAAAAGTTTAAGACCCCTTTAAGAATTGTTAGTTATAGTTTTGCAAAATGCTCCAGCTGCAATTTTAACTTACTTCTACTGAACTTCTTTTCTAGCAGTGTGTATTGCGTCATCTAGAATCTCTGTAAACTCATCTCAATTAAAAATGCAGCTTTTCTTTGCATTATGCACATTGCGACATGATTGAATCGTTGCACTGAGGTAATTTGCTACTTTAATGCGTGTGCAATATAGCATAAATCAATATGTATGTTCAACTGTGATCGCATGGCTGCTGTAAATCACTGAAACGCTTAACCACTTCCAAGTGTCCTTCAATAACGCTTGCCACTTCAGTACAGCTCTCGCAGCAGCTCAAAGGAGAGGTCAGGGAAAGAGTCTGAAGCACAGCAGTTAGTGAGCAAAATCCTGGGCTATGAAATCCTTATCGATTCAAAAAGCCACTGAGCGAGATGTGACTCTGCGTGTGCTGACTGCGCTTATGTCTCCAGCAGTTTAGCAACTTTCCTCCTTCCAAAAATATGAGAAAAGATTAGAAGTAGAGCATGAGAGAGACTTTCCCATCAGCGGTATCATGGGAAGACACCTTGTACAGGTCTCTGTACTTAAGTAACGATTTTATGCATTTATAACTTGAGTTGGTAATGATAATCCATGCTTTGGGAACTAGTTCTGAGAAAATCCACAAATCTTGAAGATGTCTGGCTTATCTTTGTGTGCAAGGCTGAACATGCTTTTAGCAACAATAAGAGCAACAAAAGAGCAGCCTCAGCAGCAGGGCCTGGTTTAAGAGCTGCTACGAGCAACACAAAGGCTCTCGCTCAAGCCTATAAGCATATCATTGTATCCATCCAGCGTCGTCGGTGACTATAAAAGCCTGCGGATGAGGTTTGATTCAAGCGTTTGTGCTTGTATTGCAGTTTTATATTTGATTTGTTACACTCTTTCAAGCACAACACAGCCATCCTCTCTGACTCATTTATTTTCATTTTCTTCAAACAAAGATGCAACAAATCTTCCATAGGTCACCAGAATCTTTTCACTTAGGGGGTCATGACATGTTGAGCCTTTTAGTGGTTTTATCGTCATTTATACAAAAATCTAAACATGGACAAAAAAAACGAGTTTGTTTCTTTTAAAAAGCAATTTTGTTTACGCCATTTATGAAGTACCTGGACATGGAAGACCCGGTTTCCCTTCTCCCTGGAAGTGATGCACTATCCACAAAGCAACACCTTCTCTAGTGATATCCGGAAACAAACATGGGAGAGTCAAACAGGGAAAGACAGAGCTAGCGACACACAAATGTGTAGCGTCAATAAAAGAAGTTGGTATACCATGATTCCATTATTCGATGCCACTGTGGTGAACAGACCATTTTTTGGGCTCGGAAACATTCAGGGCTGAACCCAGACTCTAATAAACAGCTAGAAAGTGTTGTTCTGCCTTGAATAATTACAGATTCAGATTATTACCTGTTAAGTGTATTTGGTGATGTCATGAAACGATTACATTTTTGACGACGGTTTGAATCTTGGATGTTTCGATTCTTTTTGTCATTTTATGGAATATTTTTCCTCAAAAAATAAACCTTATTTCATTGATAGTTTAATTGTTTATTAAAGTTATGTTAAAGTGCATTACATGGAGGGATCAGCCAATTTCAGATCTGGGACACAACGGTCACAACTCGTTTAACAAAAATTAAGTTCAATTATTTATTTACTTGTTTCTGCCGGCAACTCCCTGGAAATGTGAGCCTTTGTCAATGGTTTATTTAGCTAAAAAAACACCTAATATCCACTGTTTCTCTCTCAAAGCTCACTTTGTCTGTAGCAGACACACACAATCCTTCTTTCTGATTGGTCTTGGCGTAATGAAGTCATTTGTTTAGTGGCTCGTTAATATACAGTTCTAGAGTATTTATTCAATCGTCCAGTGCTAATGTGAAAACTTTCAGGACTTAAGTCCCGGATGCCCAGTTGATGAAGGTGCATTTGCATCTAATCAGGGATCAGATTCTGTCTAATTGAGGTACGGTTATATACTGTTTCCTCCAAACACCATTACAGCGTCTATCAATGTTGCTTTTATAAAAAGTTGATAGCTCAGTATGGAAGTTGCTCGTAATAAATCACTCGAATCTTCCACACATCTACACTGACCGTCAGACAGTAACTTTGCATACAAGGCATGAATATGCAAATCAGTAACCAATGGGTGAGTAACTGGGGAGTAGTTATGAATGAAATCTCAGCTCATTTCAGGAATAAGCCTGGGCTAGAAAATGAAGAGATTGGATCTGATTTTAATCTTTTTTGAGTAAAACAATCACATTTCACATACAAGGTGATCAACATATTATTAAAAATAAAACAATGTAAAAAAAAAAGAAATACCGCCTAAATTTGCTAATATTCATCCTTGTGGCTGAAAACCTCAGAGCAGTTCTCACTGCTTTATCATAAACTTATCATTCACAACACTTTACACTAAACAACTCAAGCTAATTGGAGAAGTGAGCGATACTTTGACAGAAAGAGGAACGTGCTAAACAAACTCTCAAATCCTCTGATTGAGAGACATGTTCATTTTTCGTAAGCTTTAGTTTTATTATAGTTTAGTTTTAGTTTTATTTAAATACATTGCTAAAGAAGAGTCTAAAGAGGTTTTGAAGAATTAAGGGAAAATATAACTGGATTTGGTTCCATGTTTCCATTAGTCATCTGCATCATCACACCTACTATCTCTAGAAGCTCCCTAAAGACTCTCTAGCCTGTCCAGGACTATTAGGATGCTGGCTATAAAAGCAGTGGGAGATGTGTCACCTCACAAGATTTAAAAACAGAGCTCCTGTCACTCAACTTCCATTAAAGTACCTTCTTCCTCAGTCTTTCCCTCTACCGTCTCCCAATCTTGACAAGCCTTGGTTTCAAGTATCTCTCTATAGATCAATATGCTCAAGAAGGAAGGGAGAAAACAGCTTTCACTTGGAGTGAAACAATACATTTTAACAGCCCAGTTAAAATAATTACTGTTGTGTATATTGGCAAAAAAGATTTTAGGTTGTCGATACACAAACCCACATAGCAGTTTATCTGGCCCCATTTTGACCAAACATTTATTGTAAAAGTACCACGTTTACACTGAAGAACACTTTTCTTAAGAGTGTAGCGTTTTTGTAACACAAGACAAAGGTTAGATGTCATGCATAGTGCTTCATGGATTTTTAACCCAAAAACAATTTTAGGTGCACCTGATCCTGAAACTGAAGAAGAAAAAGAGAAAAGAACATCTTTGTCATAAAGCTGTGTGTCGTAGAGTGTACCTTGGTCAAGGCAGAAGTAAATTGACCAAACAACATTAATTGTGCCACCGGTGCAGGACAGAAACAAAACTGGAAAACTAAATAAACATTTATTCATTCATTCATTTTCTAACCCACTTATTATTCCCTTTCACGGAGGTCTGCTAGTTCCTATCTCCAGTGCACATCAGGTGAAAGTAGGGGGTACACCTTGGACAGATCGCCAGTGCAACACACACATTCTTACCTAAGGGGAATTTAAATTATTCAATTAACCTAACCACATGTTTTTGAGATTGACGAGTTCAGATAAATTATTCGTTTGCTCAAGACTCTGTGTCCATATTATAAGAAGTGTCTCTTGACTTTTTGTTAAAATAGCGATGAGCAATCCTGCTCCACCATACTCCGGTAAAATCAAGATTGACTACATCATTAAAAAATATAACCATTTCCAGGAGACTTTATTTAAAGCAAAGACTCACAAAGCAAAGTTTGTCTAAGGTACAAACTCCCAAACAAGTCAAGCTTGCATAAAATCACTTCTAGGGGATGCAAAAAAAACACACACAAAAATACAATAATGAATTGCTTTTTTTTGACTGACTGATGTCAACTCTATCCAAGTGTAATAGATGCACTGTAAAAAAAGGTTTAAATACTGTATTCTACAGAACATGCGATTACTGTAGAATTTACAGTGAACAACCGTCATTAGTTTTACAAGGATGACCTAAAATTTAACAGTTAAAAACATATGAAAATACGTTTATTGTTGTAAATTTAACAATATACTGTATGATCTAATACAGAGTGTGTGTTTTTTTAAGAAACCCATATGATAACAAAATTATATAATCATGTGTTTTTGTAATATTTTCATATTGGAAATTTACAGTTGTTCTAAAAATATTGGAGAATAGCGATTTGTGAAAATAATGTGAAATAATTAAAGGTTTTAAATATATATTTTTTTAACTAACCAATAAATTATACACTGCTTAGAGCTGTAAAAAATGGCAATGAACTGTAATTATTACAACATAAGCCTTTAAACTAGACAGTTTTATAAACGCAAATATAATGATCTAAACCCTGAAATTTGATGAGTAAAAACAGTTTTTAAAGTGAAAAAATTGCTATTTTCACAGCTATAATCCGGGAAGAAAATCTGTAAAATTTACAGTACAGCGGATGCAATCCCATTAAACCAATTACAGTGCTACTGTATTTTTTACAGAAAAGTTCTGGCAACTGCTGGTATTTTACTGTAAAATTTATGGTTGATTTTTAACAGTGTACAAGTTGAAATCAACTGTGTGTTTTTTTTTTGTTGTTGTTTTTTTTTTTTTTTTTGATAGAACATTTCAGCCAAAAATGTCATGTTTAGTGTCACTTGCTTTGTAGGAGTGTTCCATTTCTCAGGCAAACATTTTCAAAACCACAATTGTCTTTCAAGTAGCAAGAGAAAGGAAGCACCTTTTGCCACAGCAACCTGTTTTTCTCAAGTGGTCTCTCACCACAGCTCTAACTGAATTTGACTAATAATGTGTTACTTTGACGTAACAAATTGAAATGTCCAGCAAACATGTAAAATATGTATGTCTTCAACTCTTTGAGACCCAACACCAGAAAGGTATCCCTCACTACCACTAAACATACGAGTGTTCTTGAAAATCTTCCAGCAAAATGTAAAAATGACATTCCTCACCTCTTTCTGGTGGTATTTCATAGCCAGCTTCAGTTTAGCCAGATCTCTGCACTCTCGTGGGTCCAGCTCCTCGCTCTGGTCATCACGGTGATTGAGAATGGTCTCCAGTTCTCGGGAGCTTCTTGCCTGGTCCAGCAGATCTTTGGCAAATAATTTACACTGCTGAGAAAGCTCCTCGTATTCCTGTCGAAACTCATTTTCCACTTTACTGAGCTCCTTGAGCTCCCATCCCAGCCTGAAAGCAGTCAGGATGGGGTCCTCGCTGGAGAGGGCGATGAGAGAGGGGCTGGCCAGGGCTTTGTAGATGTTGAGACGGGAACGCGAATGTCGCAGACTGTCCACTTCAGAGCTGGACACACACTCCACACAGTCACAGCGGATCTGGTGCGGCCGAGGGATAGTAACTTTGCGTTGAACCAGGAGCTTTATGATTTCATAGTTGTTTGTGTGGGCAGCCAGCATAATGGGAGTGATGTCTGGAGTGAACTCTGAGAACTGGGCATCCATCATTAATGAAGGAACCTGTGAAGGACAGTGACACCATGGGTTATTGATTCAGATTTCATCTGTCTATCAATTTGTTAGTACAAAACCACAAAATACTCAAACTTATGCAGCCACTCCAGCTAATTATCCCGGTCTTTATGAGCTGCTCTTGAGCTTAGACACACTAAACAGGGACCTGGTAACTCCTCCGGGATGCTTTCAGGTCTCAATGTGCTTCTATGAACAGCTCACCTAATTTGTTTGTTTACATCAAAGAAGGTTCTGTTTTTAAGAACCATTACAGGGAAATGTGAACTGTTTTTCACTGAAGATAACTTTACACTAATCAGAAATACACTCCATACAGGGCTATGGTAAATGGCTATTCTAGCCACAAATGTCTGGTTTTTGGTGTATAGAGGCCCATTTCCAGCAACCATCACTTCAGTGTCTAATGGTACAAATTGTGGCAGAAGGCCAACGAATGATTAGAAATCCCTTGTGCATCATGTTAGCAGAGCCGAAATAAGTTTTGCTGCTTAGAGAAGCAATAAAACTGACCTTCCTTTGAGCAGGTGGAGTATCTGGAGCATCACATTTGTGGGGTCAATAAAACACTCAAAATGGCCAGAAACGGTCTAATGGACAGTCTATTCTTGTTCTTAGAAATTAAAACTATTGCATACAAGAAATTTTGAAGATTTCCTATAAGTGTGTGTACTACTCCCTTCAGAGAACAGCACAAAAAGCTCTAACCAGAGTAGATTGAGAAGTGGGAGACCCCGCTGCATAGCTGAGCAAGAGGATAACTAGATTCTCTAGCTAGAGAAATAGACGCCTCACATAGACTCCTCAACTTGCAGCTTCATTAAATAGTATCCACAAAAAGCCAGTGTCAACATCTACAGTGAAGAGGCGACACTGGGATGCTGGCTTTCAGAGGAGAGTGGCAAGGAAAAAGCCATATCTGAGACTGGCCAATAAAAGAAAAAGATTCTAATGGACAAAAGAACACAGACATTGGCCAGAGGAAGATTGGAAAAAGGTGTTATGGACAGACGAATCTAAGTTTGAGGTGTTTGGATCACACAGAAGAACATTTGTGAGACGCAGAAAGACTGAAAAGATGCTGGAATGCTGCCTGATGGCATCTGTCAAGCAAGGTGGGGGTAACTTGATGGTCTGGGTTGCTTTGGTGATGGTAAGATGGGAGATTTGTTCAGGGTAAAAGGCATTTAGAATAAGGAAGGCTATCACTCCATTTTGCAAAGGCATTGATTGGAGTCAATTTCATCCTACAACAAGACAAGGACCCAAAGCACACCTCCATATTGTGCAAGAACTATTTAGAGAAGAAGCAGCAGTTGGTCTTCTGTCTGTAAGGGAGTTACCAGATCTAAACCCCATTGAGCTGTTAAGGGAGCTTGACTGTATGGTACACAAGAAGTGCCCATCCAACTTGTGGGAGGTGCTTCTAGGAGCTTGTGGTGAAATTCCTCCAGATTACCTCAAAAAATTAACCGCTAAAATGTCAAAGGTCTGCATTGCTGTAATTTTTGCTCAGCTTGGCAGGAACATGACAGTAAACCAAGTGTCCACTATTGCCTTGTGACTGTTATTGTGTATCTCATCAGGCTCCAGTATGCTTTCAAAAGGTGAAGAAACACAACTTTCTCAGATTCATGGGCAAACTTTACCTCAAAGTTAAACAAAATTGGACCTTACGTCAATCTGAATGTCATACAGCTTGATTAAAACCTTCAAAGGATCTAATAGATATCTGTAATATGTGACGTCAGGGCAAGTGTTTAGTAAAAGTCATTATTTATTTTAACTTTTTTTTTACCTTGTCCTGTGCTGCTCAAAAGCCACCACATGGGGGAGTAGGTGCTTCGTTTGAATTGGACAGTTTTGTTAACTCAAGGGGAGTGAACACCTGGTGTGGTGTTTTCTTCCTCTGGATGGAAGCTGTGAATTAATGTAGTTATTCATTATTTATTTTTCCCATGGACCAGTTTGCATTAATTACATCAGGGCAGGAGGGTGTTAAAAGGGAAGTTATATTTAACATTAATGTTGCCAGGGCTGCAAGGAAAACAGGCATATGCTCTGTGTGAAAACATTTACTGACAAAAATATTCATGGAAAAGGCAAACCTTTTTGCTTTTTAGTGAAAGAGAAAGTGACACTAGGACCAGGTATGGAGGATCTATATGAGGAATTTGGGCTCTACATTTCACCCATCCAAGTTAACACACAGCAGTAAAGAACACTAGTGACTTGCTCAAGGCTACCACAATCGTGGTCGTCTCAGGTGGGAGAGAGTGAGCTTGAACCACCAACCTTCTGATCTCCTGTCAATCTCCTTATACACTAAGCCACAACTGCCTCGGCTTTTTTATGGCAGGGTTAGATTTGCTACGATGTCATAAGTAGAACATAAATGATGTAGTGATAGTAATAGTGTCTAAAACAAGCCCACGAGTTAATAATGGAAGACAGTGGAAACAGAAAGGTGAACAATGGCAAACAGAGCTAAGCCATATCAGGCCAAGTCATGCCATTATTAAAATCTGGTGGAAAAGTGTTACAAGTGTTAGAGCTCAAAAAGGGGCATGTCACAGTATGTCGATCAGTGACTCTAAGCTGCCCGTAGGAGTCGCGTGAGCATGGATCATGATGTGGCACTAAGATGGACAGGTGACCTGTCTATGGTAATAAAATGCCTAGTGTGAGCTGGAGGTGACCCTAAGTAGAATTCTCAAGCTGGGATGAATGAGAAATGCTAGAGCACAACAGATGCAGCTCCACATCCTCCACTATTGACAATTTTTCACTCTTCCCTCGCAAACACAGATGAGTCTTAAAGGTGAAACATAAAAAGACCACTTTTCCCTGCATGAGTAAACAGAAAAACACACATTCCACTATTTATCATGGCGTCCTTGCAGCTGTTGGTGGAGGAGGGTAAATCCTGTCAAAAAGATGAACCACAAGCCTGTTGAAGTCTTTCCAAAATGTCACCTCTTTTTCGGTCTGTCTTTTTTGTCCTCATCAATCAAATCCACATAGTTTTGAACCTTGTTTTTTGTTCTCCGACAGTGTAAATACTGCATCACACTCATACCACAATTAATCAAATTATTTGCACTGCTATCATAAAGACATCCATACTTGCCATGAGAACATTATGGGAACATGATTTGTGGTTCTGTGGTGTTACAAGCCATAGTTAGGTGAGCAAGTGAGGTCTGCAAACGCATTTTATTTTGAGATTTATTTTCAGTCCATTAGTATAACAGTCCTCCCCCAGAACTCCCAAGTGGCTGCAAGGGTTGCTATAGTGATAGCAATGCAAAATAGCCCATGCTCAGTCAACGGCGGGCACATGGTACATGGGCTGCTTTCCAATTTCAGCCCCCCGGCACTTCCTGCAACAGCCACAGTTGATCTATCTGCACCAGCGCAGTTCACTTTAGAAAACCAAATAATGAAGCAAAGAGAACAAGCTTAGCTACTGGCTCTATTTCCCCAAACGCTTGTTCACGCTAACATCTGAAGGGAAAGAACTGTGGGCTTCTTTCGCAAGAAGCATTATAAATGTAACACTTCACTTCAGAAAACTGTGTGTTTAATAAAAGAGAGAGAGCTGCAGAGCTGACTGGAAATGAATAAATATTTCTCCTCTCTATCCTTCACAGTGGTTTATAAAGGTTATAAAATGACAAACTAAAGGCTACATTTGAATTCTGGGATGCAACTGTTAAGATAAACTAAAAATTGAAATGGGTGAAATCGGATTGTATCATAAACTGAAGGACAATGTCTAATGAATGAAATGTACTTGCAGAGAAGGTTAAATGAACTATGTTCAGACTGGTCCCTCTTTCAACACATGTAAAAGAGCTCAGTGGCAGGATTTTAGCTAATGAGGTAATAAAGATCATTTTTAGGTGTGTTTTTATCAACAATGATGGGCATCTGTTGTTAACTACCAGAATCTTTATAGACAAATATGAAAAAAAGATGTTTCAGTCCCATATTTGGCCTTTATCTGACATTAACCTGGCTCTATTACACCATATGTGGCCAAAACATCTTTCTTAATGGGACACACAAGACATGAGGCCGAAATCCTATTTACAATAGTAGAGATTAGTAATATGGCGGAGGCATCACCACCTCCGCCCATAGACTGTGGCAGGGGTGTCCTTCTACCTTATTTAGGACCATGCCTGACTGCTTACAAGACTCAAAGTATTTTCAATGAAAACCTATGCTCATTTTAGCTCATTCTTTAATTGGGACAAACAAATACTTGAGTCGGCTGCATAATATAATAGTCCCAATGTCAATACGAGTAAATTAAAACAACTCCCATGTCTCAACGATGTTCCTAAGCTGAGCTAGAGATATGCCAATTTGCTACGGTAAACAGTCTAGTTGCTATAAAGAGGTCAGTGACAAAATTTAATGTTCCCCTTTTGACTAAATATAAACTAATCCCTATGTTTCAATCATTTTCCGAAGCTGAGATATAATTATTTGAGTTTGTTTGCTAGGGTAAGCAATTTTGTTGCTAGGGCAACAGATGTCATAAAAACATTTAATTTGTTACCATAATTAACAAAACCAGCCCCTCATTTCTCTATGTTTCATCTTGAAAATATTTTCAGTTCTCTTAATGGCCATTATTAGTCAATGGTGACCTTTGCTGCCCCCTAGAACCCAGGGTGATACACATTAACTAGACCCTGTTGTTGTTAGCTTTGTGGTTGAACTTTTATTTCCCACTCACAGCCTAAACAATGAATCAGTTTCAGTAAAATAGGTGTGTAAAGAGTTTCATTTAATTTTTTTTCCCACATTTTTGAGAGATATTGTGATAAATATTGTATTTTGGACATAATTTTGTGATATGTATCATACCGTGAAAGGTGCGTATTGCTACACCCCGAAAAATTACAATACTATACAATACAAATGCCTAAATGCTAAAATAAAAGCCCCCACCCCCGTCCTTCAATGAGGACTTTTTTGCAGCCAGACAGCTGAAGATGACCAAAGAGCAGGGTCACAACAAGGTCAGAAAGACAAGGGGGTGCTAAGTTGGTCATTAGCCATTCATTTATTTTTCAATCCGCTTGTTCCCTTTTTGGGGTCAAGGGGGTCTGCTGGTGCATCTCCAGCGCACATTGGGCGAGAGGAGGTGTACACCCTGGATTCTGGTAATATTTTGGTAATGTGGGCTGTTTGAGGTGTAAAAGAGATAAGCCTTATTGCAGCGTTCTGATCCAGCTGCAACCTGTGGATACTTTTGTCCTGCAGTCCATTGTAGTAATTAATCTTACTGGTTACCAAGGCATGGAGCAGGGTTGAAGCCGTGGAGAGTGATGAATGATAGTGGTTGATTTTACAGATCTGGTGGAAGGCAGACAGAATAACTGAACTAATGTGAACAACAAAGCAGAGGGTCTGATAAAACAAAACACCTAAAGTCTTTTTTTTCTGCGTAGACACAGGAAAGGCCTGTTATTTAATTAAAGTGATAGAGTTTTAGCCAATCAATGAAACACTATATAGCCTCCCATACAGCACGACAGAATTGAGATGACTCTAATAATATTTTTTTATTCATTGTTTCATTAGCTCCCATCCTTGGGGTTCTTTAAGTCATAAGCTCTTATGTAAAATTAAAAACAAGCAAATATCCAGATGTAGATTTTTGCACAGGAATCCATTTGAAAACACAATTTACGAGTCAAAATGAATGAAAAATATGTGCACTACATCTTTATCTGTAAGATGATAGTAATTAGGTGTACATTAGCGTACCCTCCCAGTGTAGGTTTTGCAGAGCCAGACCCCTCAGCAGTTCAGACGTACAGGGAGAACATAAAGGGAGAAGGATCCTCAGTACCACCAAAGTGGAGAAGCCCTCAAGATCCAAAACGCATAAAAAATGTGTAAAAAACAACACTCTCTGTATAATCTGCTTAGTTGTGCGTCAGATTTTCACCAGGAGTAGAGGCACATTATATGTGCGTCACTGATTCGATGACTCCAGTACTTCAGATAGATTCATGGTTAAAGCTTTTATTTGCTGTCATTTCCTTCTGGTTGTACTAAAATATAAAAATTGCTGCGGCTTGCCCCTTTTCAGCCAAAGTTTTGGAGACTGTTAAAGTTACGATCCCATTCATCCTCCACTGGCTTCAGAGTCGAGCCTTCCACAGAACACAGTCTCAGAGAATACAGCTATGCAAGCGTTTCAGGTTAATCTCACCCTTGAATGAGAGAAAGATTAGAGGATAACAAAATGCAATCCAATAAAGATTTGTGGTGCTACGTGAGTTGAAATCCGAATCAGAATGATAAATCTCAGCCATCTCATCTTTTCTATTAGCTTCGGAACACCCACTCATCTGAAAAGATGCACATAGAAAGTACATCCACGGTTCCCACCTGAGCTGCTCAGTGACACGAACACTTACCCAGTGCACAGACACACATTAACTCTTGCATAACAGAAAGATATAAATCACAGCAAAAACATACTTTGCTTGTGCTTTCGGCAGATGTAGCATAAGCAATGCTACAATAAATAACAAATTCTTTTAATTGTTCGTTATCTTAACTGTCTTTGAAATGATTAGCATTAACAATTCCTTTCAGAGTCAACATTTTCTTTGATATAATGCACTACAAAGTACTTCCACAAAAGTGGGCTAATGCTTGTTAACAAGATTTGTAAATCATCTTTGGAGAAAACCACACTTAACATTACAAAATTCTAATTAACAGGTGTTCAACTCCAGGTGAGTCCAATGGTTCGTTTACAAGGTGTCCAGCATACAGGTGATAATAAAAGGGATTACTTAATGAAGAAAAGCCCCTCCCATTTCCCGCTGTTAGCCATGGGCTAACAATGTCACAAAATCTGAGAAAGAAAATCTTTTCTCATCACAAAAATATGAGGGCTACAAGAGGATCAGCAAAGGTTTACAGATCAGGCAAAAATGATTAAAACATTTAAGAAAAATGGAAGGACAACCATCTTACAGAGATGTCTAGGTGTCTTCTGAGAAGGGTTGAAGAAAATCATCATACAAGTTCCCTATAGTTAGTTAAAGCCAAACTGGAGAGACCATTGACGATTGTCAGATCTACTGTTCACATCTGCTGACTCTCCAGAGTGACTTTTCTCGTCCATCAGTGTTCCACACGCTGCGTCTCAGGAAACCTCTGCAACAATCTCTACTCAGCTGTTCCATGCCCCGCTGAGTGCTGAAGGGTTTCCAGATCTCCACAAGAGTCTTTTTTAATCTCTGCTCCTCTTGGGTGTAAGTTTTAAGTGTAAGTTGCCCTGCACAGGGTGTACCCCTGACTCTCACCCAAAGTACGCCCAAAAGGGAACAAGTGGGAAAGAAGATGAATGAATGAATAAAATGTCATAATTCCCGCCTCCTTAATCCCAAATATGGAACAAACCCTGGTTTATGACATTAATATTAACATTAAAAACCTCTCACTAAAAAAATGATGAGGAAGCTACTTCCTGTCTGTGGTGGTGTAAAAAGTGTTAAAAGTGATACAGACAAATGACGTTTAAAGACACCATGTATTGGCAGAAGCTTGTGTGTACTAGCACATGATCGGAATCGCTAAAGGGCCAAATGCCGTGAGCTTGATTCATCTGTCAATCATTTGGTTATGTGCTATTTCTGAAATCAAAACAAGGAGTATAACAGTGAAGGTGTACATTTGTAAAGCACAGACCTGTTTCTCTCCACTGGGTTTCCTGTGGGACAGCAGTAACTCCACAGCTCCTACAACCTCTTTTCGAATGGCATATAGTAAAGCATCTCCAGTGTTCACTCCATGGTCCAGAAGCAGTTCCATCACCTCTAAGTTCTCGTTCTCGATGGCTATCAGCAGACCACTGCGGCCTAGCGGATCCACACAGTTCACATCAATATTGTAATAAACCTCGGCCTCACGCAGGGCATGCTGCACTCCTGCATAGTCGCCCTTTTCAACAGCCGAGAGGAATGTTCTCTCCTCTGGAGAGAGCTCCACCTCTGCCCGGACGATCTGCAAAGGGATCCGGTCCCGGTAGGGAGAGTAGCTGGTCTTCTTGTAGTACAAATGTGACATGGGATTCATGATGGATGCCGCTGGAAGGAAAGAAGCAAAATTATTAGGCACAAAGTCCCACTTGGAAATAGCCTTTATAAACAAATACAGTTAATTAAACGTCTTTCGGGAGGAGTCTATCTGGAGCCACACCCACTTCAATTAATCCATCAACACTCTTCCATATAAGCTGGTCCTTCCTTTTTTTTCCTGACTCAGTCTGAATCAGCTTCATCGCTCTCACCTACCTCCCGTTCACCTCTCATGGGGGTCTACTCGGACACATCCGAGCAAGACAGCAAGTCTGTACATTCGTACCCGCCACACACGCTTATAAACTTAAAGCAGGTCCAGATATTCGAACTCCTGAAATATGGTTTAATATAGGTTCCTAAATAGGTTCCTATATATGTGACATATATAAAATGGCTGTTTATATGTCATTTTTTTTTTGGTTTACACAGCATTAAGGCAAAACTGAAACCACTAAAGCCATTTTGGATGGATGTAACAGTGAATGAGTGAAACTGAGCTGTAATGTGAATCTGAAAGTGAAATTGGAAAAAAAAAGTCTTGAATGACAAAACAAACAAAAAAAAACCCCACCAAAACATTTTGTTATACGTTTCCTTCTTTTACACTATCTTCATACAAGAAAGAATTGACTATGTAAATGTTTCCGGAAATCGGGTAGACATAGATTTCTATCTCCTCTCACTTATTTGCCATAGTTGAAATTTTGTAACATGGCAATTACGTGATACCAATTTCACGCGTTCACACATACGTACGTTTTGAGCATTTTTTTTTTTTGTTAATTCTTAGTTACTGCCTTGATGGTAGAAAATATAAGCTAGGGATTATGTGAAGTGAGATTTGTAGTAAATAGAAGACATGTAGTGTACACATAGGGCTTATAAATGGATTTAAAGAAGGATTACCAGAGAGCTATATGGCCTGTTTATGCTCATATATGCATCACAGCATAAATCTTATCATATAAATGCATAAATACTGCAATTTGGTTCCATAAATGGGCATAAATCCTCGTATAAGGTCTGTCCATGTGGGTGTGATGGGGCTGTACCATCACCTGGGGCTTACAAAGATATCCAATGAAATTAAGAGCGCAGTTGTAGGTGATCAATTCTTT